>JAREIS010001104.1:0-35588 GCA_030060385.1 Muscicapa striata striata
TGACGGCATCGTGGTGCTCCCGCAGCCCGACGGCACCAGCGCACCTCTGGAGATCGTGCTGCTGGACAAGGTGTCCACTGGCTCCCCTGGTGTTGTCCAGCTGCTGGAGAGGCTTGAGCTCCCCAACAACATCGTGATGGTGCTGGAGCGCCCAGAGCGGTGTCAGGACCTGCAGCATTTCATTTGGGCACGGGGGTTCCTGTCCGAGGAGTGGTGTGGGAGCTGTTCCGCCAGGTGCTGGAGGCCGTGGGGCACTGCACCAGCTCAGGGGTCCTGCACAGGGACAACAAACCAGAGAATATTCTGCTCAACTTGGCCACCAGGCAGGCAAAATTGATTGACTTTGGCTGTGGCACCTACCTGCAGGACACAGCCTACACTCACTTTGCAGGTGAGCCCACGCAGGGATGTGCTCCAGTCCTGGCATCTCCTGTCCCAACATCTCAGGGCCCAGCCTGGGTGTGGCAGTGGGGATTCTCCCTTTTGCTGCCACTCATGGCACTGAGCCTTCAGCTGAGTTGCTTTTGAGCGAGGGTGGGTGGGGGCTGGTTTCCAGCCCTGTTGGCAGCTTTTGCTAGCCACTCTGCCCAGGACTGGGGCTGGGAGCCTGACAAAAACACCCGTGGATGGGGGTAGCGGAGATGGAGGTGTCCTGGGGTGATGTTAGAGTGCTTTGTATCCCCAGTCGTGTGTCCTGTTCATGCCTGGAAGCATTCCTTAAGTTATCTCGATGCTGAATGCCTACTTAGGAGGTCTGGGCACAGACAAGAATGAGCTTCTTGCAGCTGACCCTATTTGGACAAACTGCTCCTCACCCCCAACCTCACCATGTCTGAAATCGGCCATGTAGGACTGAAATCCCAAAACATTTAAACAAATTAATGCATTTTTCTTTGTAAATAAAAGTTATAATAATAATTTATAATTAAATTATAATAATAGTTAAAATTATAGTAATAGTGGGGTTTTTTTGTAATGATATTATTCTATATTTTTATATCTTATTTTTATATTTATGTAAAATATCGATACATTTTTATAAACAAAAAAAATTTTGCTTCATTGGTTCTAAGTAACACAATTCCCTTCATTAGTTAATTGACCAATTGGCTTTTCATTTCTCCCACTTTGTGTTTATTAGTCCTCTTTATAGTCCTTCAGTATATTTTTTAAATCCTTTTCTCAGACAGGGTAAAAGGGCCACTTTGGGGTCACTGGCGACATTTCAGGGGCAGTTTTGGGCCTGTGGAGGGAATTTAGAAAGAACTTGAGTGTCTGGAGGACACTTGGGGGAGCTGGGTGGGCACTTGGAGGGATGCTAAGGAACAGTGACGAAAAGATCAGGCAGTGGGGGGAGCTCTTGGGGGTCCAGGGAGGCACCTGGAGGTCAGGGAGGGCTGCAGCCCCCCTGCCACTCCCAGCAGTGCTGCCTCTTTTTGGATAAAACCAAATACTGCAGCCTCCTCCCCCGAGCAGTGCTGCCACCTTCGGGGTGCAGCGTGGTACTGCAGCCCCTCCCTCCAAACAGTGCTGCCCTCTTGTGGACACAACGTGGTACTGCAGCTGTCCCCTCCCCAAGCAGTGCTGCCCCCTTGTGAGCACAGCCCAGTACTGCAGCCCCTCCCTTTTGAGTAGTGCTGATCCCTTGTGGACATAACCCGGTAGTGCAGTCTTCTTTCCAAACAGTGCTGGCCTCTTGTGAACACAGCATGGTACTGCAGCCCCCTTCCCCGCCCCCAGCAGTGCTGCCTTCTTGTGGATGCAGCCTGGTACTGCAGCCCCTCCCCCCAAGTAGTGCTGTCCCTTTGTGGACACAGCATGGTACTGCAGCAGCCCACTCCCTGAGCAATCCAGCCCCCTTGTGGACAGAGCCCGGTACTGCAGTCATTCTCCCCGAGCAGGGCTGTGCCTTTGTGGGCACACCATGGTACAGCAGCCCCCGCCTTTCCCAAGCTATGCTGTCCCCTTGTGGACACAGCATGGTACTGCAGTCCCCTCCCTTCCTTGTAATACTGCCCCCCTGTGGACACAACCCAGTACTGCAGCCACCCCACCCCCTGAGCAGTGCTGTCCCTTTGTGAACTCAGCCCAGTATTGCAGCCGCTCCCCGAACAGTGCTGTCCCTTTGGGGACACACCATGGTACTGCAGTCTTCCTGCCTGAGCAGTGCTGCCCCCTTGTGGACACAGCCGAGTACTAAAGGCCCCCCCTCTCATCAGCAGTGCTGGCCCCTTGTGGACACAACTCAATACTGCAGTCCCCACGCTCCCAAGCAGTCCTCCCCCTTGCGGACAAAACTCGGCATTGCAGCACCCCTTCTCCACGAGTAGTTCTGCCCCCTTGTGGACACAGCCCAGTGCTGCAGCCCTCCCGCCAAACAGTGCTGCCCCCTTGTGGACACAGCATCATACTGCAATTGCCCCCAAGGAGTTCTTTCCCCTTGTTGACAGAACCAGGTACTGCAGCCGCCTCCTCCCCTTGAAGTGTTGCCCCCCTGTGAACAGAACCTGGTATTGCAGACCCCTCAAACCCAGATCAGCACTGCTCTTTTTTGGGCACAACCCATTACTTCAGTTTCAACCCCACCCTTCCACCCCCCAAGCTGTGCTGCCTCCTTGTGGACACAGCCTGGTACTGCAACTGATTCCCTTCCAAAGAGTGCTGCCCCTTTGCAGACACAGCATTGTACTTTAACCACACCAGCCGGGCACTGCTGCCCTCTTGTGGACACAGATCATTACTGCATCCTTCCCCCGAGTAGTTCTGCCCCCTTGTGAACACAACCAGGTACTGCAGCCCCCCTGCGAGCAGTGCTGTCCTCTTGTGGACACAGCATTGTACTGCACCCTCCCACCTGAGCAATGCTGCCCTATTGTGGGCACAATCCAATACTGAACCCACCCCCCTCCCTGAGCAGACCTGCCCCCTTGTGGACAGAGCCCAGTACTGCAACCCCCATCTGATCAGTGCTGCCACTTTGTGAAGAAACACTGGTGCAGCAGGCCCCCTGCGAGCAATGCTGCCCCCCTGTGCTCACAGCATGGTACTGCAGCCAGCCCCTTCTGAGGAGTGATGCCTCTTGTGGACACAGACTGGTACTGCAGCCCCCCCTCCTCCGAGCAGCGCTTCCCTCCCGCTGTGGACACAGCCCAGTACTGCAGCCTCCGCACCGTTCAGTGCTGCCCCTTTGTGGAAAAAACCCAGCACTGCAGGGGCCCCATTCCCAAGCAGCAGAGCCCAGTTTTGGACACAGACTGTTACTGAAGCCTTCTCCCCCAAGCAGTGCTGCCCCCTTGAGGAAACTGCATGATACTGCAGCTCCCCTCCCTGAGCAGGGTTGCTCCCTTGTGGACACAGCAGGGTACTGCAGCCTTCCCACTCCGAGAGGTGATGCTTTGTTGTGGACAAAACTTCCAAGAAACTTTGGAGATTGATTCTCACTTGGAGTTCTTAAAAGGTTTCCTAAAAAACCATGGCTCTGCCTTGATTTCCGTCTGGTCTGGTGCAGTTCATTAGGAAGGTTTCCTATGATAGTTACAGAGAAATATTTCAAAGAGCTTCTGAGAAATACAGATTCCGATATTAAAGGATGTATTTTATTCCTGTTCTCTTTGGAACAGACATGACTGCAGCATTCAGTGATAGATATTGATCCACGGTCTCTCCTCAGGAGGTCTGGCCTGCTCAGAGAAGCTGTGCCTTGAGGTCTGATGCAGTGGGGACAACCTTGCTCCATATTCCTCAACCCCATCCTGTCTGTCCTCATTAACCTGGGACCTGCTTTGCTTGGAGAGCTGCTGCACTCAGGGAAAGAGAAGTTTTCCTTTTTTTTTTTTTTTTCTTAAAACAATCTAAAACTCCTAATTTTCCCATTAGAAACCATTTCCCATTACCTCCATTACAAACAGACACATCCCTCAGGTGTGTGCCAGCCCAAGGTGCCATGAAGCAGGTTCAGCGCCGAGGATCGGTGCTTTGGGGGTGGTGTCTGTAATCGGCACCATCTTTCCTTTCTGCCTCTAACTCCCATCATGCCCTGCGGCCTGATGGAGCCCCCTTGCAGACGGGACTACAATGCCCGTCATGCCCCGCACTCCACAGAACCCCCGGTATCCCCCAACTTGTCCCGTTAGTGTCCCCCAGACTCTCCAGGATCCCTACATGCCCTCTCAATGCCCATTCAGGACCCTCCCCCCCAAAAGCATCCAAGGATCCCCTGAATGCTCCCAACCCCAGAGATGCCTGTTACAGCCACTTCTGGGAATTCATCTCCTGCCATCCCCCGCGAGCTCAGAGCACCTCATAACCCAGTCAGTCGCCTACAATTCCTGCCATGCCCTGTGCCCTAAAGAGCCTGGTTAGAGCTCCCCAAGATCCCCCCAAGATCTCCTGAACCATATGTTTCCCCTTGAGAACCTCAAATCACCGTTCAGAGGCAAAAGTGTCCCCGAAATGCCCTCCCGGACCCCAAACTCTCTGCAAGATGCACTTCCTGGACTTCAGCACCCATCATGCTCCACGGTTCAGATTTACCAAAATATGAGTACTGGTCTAATACCGATACTCAACTGTGACGGACAAAAGAATCTCTAACAATTTTAAGTTAGAAAGTGTAATGTTTATTCAGTGCTGGGGAGCAGCGTGAGGTAATCCTCTGATAAGCACTGCGAAATCACAGGTGATTACAAAGTCTATTTATTAGCAAAGGATTCAAACAAATACATATTCATAATAATAGCCCTTCCCATCTCCCGCTTCCCATGGTAATTAGCTTGAATAGCTATTAAGCATGCATGATTGACTTCTTAGATTAAGTCTTGGGTCAATTTCATGGGGAGGGGTCTTAAGAGGAGGAAGTAGGGCGAGTCTTCCTCACCCTAAACTCTTGACCTTTTCTATCAATGACAATACAAATGATTTCTGGGGATAGTCCAATTTCTCAAAGAATGGGTTTCTGGTTGCATTGTCTGTGTTCATTCAGGTCGGCTCATTAGTTTCATCTTTTTCCATTGTAAGCGCAGCTGAGCAAACATGAAATGACAGACAATCAATTATTTAAGTTTCAGATAACTACTCCCATCTAATTTATAATTATTTTCAACAAGGTAACTAAAATTATAGTTTTCTAAGATTAGTGTTTCATTCCCCACTTCTCCTTTGAAATGAGTAAATTTTTTTACTCAATATGGGGATTTTTCTTTCATCTATCCAAGACGCATGGCGGCGATTTCTTAAGACTAAGCCATACGCCTTTGATAGCGATGCTAAGTCTGCCACTTGTCATAGTATCCTCTAATTCCAAACAAGTACAGCAATAGACAAAATTAAACTTATACCAACTAAAATAAGCAGCACAGCGATTGGGTGAATTAAGGCATTAAGCAAACCAGTTGCGGTTGGTGACCACCCAAATAGCACATCCCACCAATGATGAGACAGATTTCTTCAAATCTTTTAAAAAACCCTTTTATGATGCCATGGTGTATTGCGATCAAAGTCCCTTTCCCTGCATTTTGGATCTCTTTTAAAATGTTTCTTAATTCCTGATGGTTCAGTAGCTGGGCAACTAGGGTTAAATTCATTCCCAGAGGCGCAGGCAATATTTCTTGCACAGTAACTAGGTTTGCCTTTATGGACTGATGTGATACTACAGGTGCCTGATAGGAAAAGTCGCATCCTTTGATTTTAGCAAAATTACAAACACATAAATTTAATTGAGTCTCATCCACTATTTGATTGTTTATTATTATGGTGGGACATGCTGTTCTGAGACAGACACAACCTTGTCCTATATACACAAGTGAAGTTGTCTGGTTGGTTAGATACATTTCAAAGTGGCAAATGCTTTGGTCCGTGTCCAGGCAGGTATCTTTGTTATCTTCTAAAGTTCCTTCACATATGTATCCCAATTGTTTTCTCATAGAACAGGGCTCTATGTTAATGGTCTGCCATTTTCCTTCAGCTTCTCGTGCCCACATTCTATGTTCAGAAGGATACAATACAGTCCCTTCATGATTTAGTCCTAGAGCAACTATTGGATGTATTAAGCTCACAGATGCACTATGTATAGCTTAAAAAAAGTTGTCACTGTATTTGTATCAGGGTCATCCGTAAAATTAACCAACCCCCACCAAGGTTGAAACTCTCTTTCCATTTCAGAGGCATTGTTCCAAACAATTTTGCAAATTTCAGCAGGGAATATCCCTTCTTCACCTTCCCTAAAGACTGCAGCAGCCACTGACTGCATCCACATTTGTGCTTGGGTACATCCAAGAGCCAGAGAAATGTTTGCACCAGCTGTGCCTAGGGCTTTAATTATTACCTCATGATTTTGCTCTTCTGTATTTTCCCATTTTGGTAATATTTTGGTCAGTTTCCAATGATTGTTCCCTAGTGTGTGGACACTGCTGCAGGCGTAGGCCTTTCTCACAGTGTCTGAGTTCCTTTCTCAGGCTGTGAAACTTTCTCAGGCCTAGCTGAAACCTTTCCCATGCTAGGGCCTCTGTCTCTACTGTAAACACAAGAGAAAGAATCATAACAAAGATAAAACACCTGCTGGATCTATGGGAGAACCAGAGACAAGAGGTGTCTCTCTCTCTGTCCAATGAACTGTCTGTATTTTGTTTTGCATGAACTGTATTATAAAAAGCCATGGCTCTCTTCAATAAACTGCGCTCTTTCTTGCTTTCCTGCATCAAGCAAGGGAGCTGCCTTGTTGCTGTTTCTCCTTTTGCCGCTCCGTAACCCTTTATTGCAGCAATAATTGGAGGTGTCCACTAAGATCGTTACTCCAGTGGATCGAGATCGTCTTAAGCGATCTCTGACCGACGAACAGCACTGAGAAAACTCGGACCTGACAGCCTGCAAAGCAGGTTGAATCCTGGAAAACCAGGACTGCGAACCTGGGGCCAAGACCGGAGCCAGGAGATGGCCGGAGTCAGAGAGCCATCTGGGACATTGCGGAGACCCACCTGACTACGGCAGGACGGAAAATCCGTGAAAAATCGTCCGTTTTTCTCCTCTCCCACTGAGAGACAGCGCGCGGAGCGGCCCGGAGTTCCGCAGCACAGAGCCGCGCGGAGCGGAGCGGTCCGGAGCAGAGCAGCGCCGGACTGTTTTCTCCCCGTCGAGAGGTAACCATTAGCCGAAGTTTAATCAAAGAGACAACGCAAATGCCAACTATCCCGCTAGATGTGGTGGCGCGAATTTCGTTAGTGGTCGCAGCGGGTGTTCGTGAGGCATTGCTGCCTTACACGACCACCTACATGGGACCGCCGCCAAAGGCAGCGCTAACGCCAGCTATTCTGCGGGACATGGTGAGGCAGATGCTGCTCACGTCCATGTCAGAGCAAATGGCAGCCCTGCGTAAGGTGCCGCCGGGGAGCAGCCCCCCCATGCAGCCCACGCTGCCTGAGGGGCGCCCCCCCCCCGCCAGAGAGGCCGCTCGCTCCCGAGAAGGAGGTGCCATCAGCCTGCACCTCCACCGTGCCGGTGCCGTCACTCAATCTGCCTGCTGGGCCAGTGCCACCCCCTGAAAAGGTGGGGGTGGTGCTGGCCCCTCCGTCCGAGATGCTGGCTGACCCCGACCCGCCTGCAGAGAGGGAGCTGTCGGCGCCTGCCACCCCAGAGAAGGAAGGGGTGCCGGCTCCTCCCTCCTCTCCGATGTCGGAGCTCGATCTGCCTGCCCAGGCAGGGTCTCGGCCGCCTGTCTCTGCCTCGGTAGAGGCAGGGCTGCCCTCTCCTTTTTTTCCCTCAGCCTTCTCGTTTGTTCGTCCGGAAGCGGTGCCGACCCCAGGGCTGCTCTCGTCACCCAGAGGAGATCTGCCCGCCTGTCCGGTCATGAACAGACCCCTCCCATTGGCATTTCCAGCTGCTTCGCCGCTCCCACCCTGTGCTGACAGCAACGGTGGCTTTGTCCTTACTTTAGAGGGGGGAGCAGCCGGGGCTGGTTTCATTCCTGCAGTGGTCAAGGGAGGAGGGAGTGCTGGGACAGATGTCTCTGATACTCAAATGAGAGACACTCAGAGTTTTCCTGTGCCTGATGCTGTCTCTATGATAGAACAGTGAGATTGGAAAAAGAGAAAGAAAAGATCTAAACGATCCTGTTATTGTGAATCACCTTTGCCTCATTTCAGGCTTCAGATGAGACATGCCTAGGTCCTTCCTGCTGATCTGCAAGGTGTCCACCCTGACCTGCAACAGGGGCACAGTGTGATCACAGCTCAGCTTTCACTTGCTGACCAGTTCACCAAACACCGACCAGATGAAAACACTGAGCAGATCATCCCTCTACAAGCAGGGAATGGACATTCATCTGTTCATGTTGGAACTGTTAATATAGTTTTCATTGTTGCATTAGAATAATCACTTAGTGGTTGATTTTTCACTGTTTGATAAGTCTGGTGAATGGTGATGGGTTTTGTTATTGTATTAAAATTAAGTTTTGCAGAAAAGGCACCAGGCTTGAAGATTTCCCTAGGCACTTCAGGTGTCCACATATCTCCTGAGTGATGTTTGTTCTCCTTTGCAAAAGGGCCCTGTAAGGGATTGCAAACACTTCTCTTTTTCTTTTCCTTTAAACTAAAAGGGGGACATGTGAACACTGCTGCAGGCCTATGCAGATTCAGCTAGGCCTTTCTCACAGGGTCTGAGTTCCTTTCTCAGGCTGTGAAACTCTCTCAGGCCTAGCTGAAACTTTTCCCAGGCTAGGGCCTCTGTCTGTACTGTAAACACGAGCGAAAGAATCGTAACAATAGATAAACACCTGCTGAATCCATGAGAAAGCCTGAGACAAGAGGTGTCTCTTTCTCTGCCCAATGAATTGTCTGTATTTTGTTTTGCACGAACTGTATTATAAAAAGCAATGGCTTCGTTCAATAAACTGCTCTTTCTTGCTTTCCTGCTCCAAGCAAGGGAGTTGCCTTGTTGCTGTTTTTCCTTTCGCCGCTCCGTAACCCTCTGTACTTTTCTTCCTATGGAAAAGAGCTGTCCTTCTTGACCAGATGCCCATGCACAAAACTGGGATTTGGCTTCCCAAATTCCATCTATCCAGGGATTGCTCACAGAAAAATGCAGCCAAGACAAACAGGTCTGGCTGTCCTTGGCTTCCTTGGGGCTGCCTGTTATCAGTCTTTGAAACACTGGGGCTCTGCCCTTGCCTTCCTGTGAAGAAGAATTATGATTCCGGTCCAGGTACCCATGGCTGAACTAGAATTCCAACTCCAGAACTCAAGAAATACCCAAGGGTTGCTTTCAGAAAAATGCTGCTAGAGCAGACAAGTCTGGCTTGCCTTTGCCTCTGGTGAGCGCCTCTGATCTGCCTTCAAAACCCTGGAGTTCTGTGGTTTCCTTCCTATGGAAAAGAACTGTCCTCCTTGTCCAGGTGCCCATGGCCTCAAGCACATGACCATTGTAAAGAGAAATGGAGCTCAGTGTTCAGTGGAGTAGAGACTGAAGACAGCAGAGGAGAGCCCTGGGAGGAATTGAAGGGCGGTTTCAGGGATGGTGGATCCTTCTGATACAGTGGACAACAGCCAGAGTAAGAAAGAATTAATGCCAAGGGCTGCTGGCGTGGGAAAGACTGGACCCAAGGAGAAAGGAATTTCTCTGCCAGGGCAGGGCTGTGATGCAGCACGTCCCCCAGAAGGAGTCTGGAGCAGCCCAAGGCTTTGTGTGGCCAGGCAGAGGCAGGCAGGACGCAGAGCTGTCAGCAAAGGAAGGGGCCAGCCAGGTGGGGCAGCCGGGGGATGACGACAGCCTGCAGGGACAGAGGCGCAGGGCAGGGACACCGTAGGACAGCCTGGGCTGCAGAGGGCACAGGGATGGGCAGCAGCTGAAAGGCCCTGCCAGAGCCAACTCCTGCAGCACTTGGGCCATGGCTGCTGGCCCTGGGCCCTTGGCCAGCAGGGGACAAGTGAGCCTTGCTGTGCTGGGGCCTCAGTGCCTCCTTGTCCCTGCTCAGCAGCCTGGCAGGGGCCGCCCCATGGTCCTGCCCTTGGCATTGCACATCCCCAGAGCCCAGTGCCCCGGGAAGAGCCCTGAGCAATGAGGGAGGGACAGGATGTGCCTTGGCAGGGGCTGGGGCTCAGGCCTTGGCCCTTTGCATTCCTGAAACACATCCAGGTTTGCTCAGCATCAGAGACACCTTTACTTTCCTTGTTCCTACGTGTCACCAGTGTCTCCATTGTTCTGCTCTAACTGGAGCCTTGGGGCATTTTCTCAGTCTTGTCTCTCATTGGGACCCATTAAAAGTTCAAGAAACTTTGAAGCTTCAATTTAATTTTGAGTTTTGAGAAGTTTTTTTGAAAAACACTCTCTCAGGGACTGAATCTAATTTAAAAAAGAACAAAGTCCTGAGAGGGTCATTAAAGTCATTCTGTTGTGTCTCCTGGCAAAGGGAGATAATGGCAACCAGAAAAAGCTACAAAAAGACATTTCTGCTGAGGAGCAGCTCCTTTTGCAGCCCAGCAGGGCTGAGGGCACTGCCTGCAGGCACTGAGGGGACAGGAGCCAGGCACAGACAGGCTAAAGGCAATCAGCACTGGGAAGACAATGAGCTGAGCCATCACTTGGGGAAACATCTTGACAGCCCTGGACATGGTGAGTCTGTGGGTGCAGGGCAATGTCCCCTGTGCTCCTGGAGGGATCTCCTGGAGCCAGCACAGCCCACAGCCTGGGGGATGTGTCAGGAGGACTCTCCCAGTTTCTCTGAGGCACAGCAGGAGGAGGAGGATGTGCTGCAGAGCGGGGCTGCCCTGGGCACCATCACAGGGACAGGGCAGGACGGCTCCTGCTGCCAGGGACAGCTGCAGGGGCTGAAGCTGGGGCTGCAGCCAGGGCTGCCCAGGGCTGTCCTGCAGAGCAGCTCCTGCAGCCCTTGGGGCTCTTGGCCAGCCCAGGGGATGTGCCACCTGCCAGGGCCAGGTCTAAACCTGCCTGGGAGTTCCTCATGGACTATGGAGGGGAGCTGTGGGTGCAGGGGGTAACTCCTGCCAGGGTATGTCCTGCTGTGTGCAGAGGGTGCTGTGTGGGCCAGGGCTGCTCAGAGCTCCAGCTCATGCCCAGGACATTTCTGAGAGGACTTTCCATGAGCTCATTCAGGGCAGGAGTTTCCTGCTTTCCTGAATCTGTTCTTCCACTTTTCCCAGGCACAGCTTTGTGGGAATGGAAACTCAGCTGTGCAGGGTAGAGCAGGGACCGAGGCTCTTAAACCATCACAGTGAATTTTCCTGGGACCCTCAGCAGCTGCCTCCACCTCCCCAGCCTCCAGATCCATCCAGCATCACCTTTCCATGATGCCCAGGACTGGGGAAACTGTTCTTTAATCCCTGCAGCCCTGAGCAGCTGCAGGGCAGAGCTGGCCCAGGGGCTGGGCTGGGCTCTGGCAGCTCTGGCAGGGAAGGAGCCCGGGGCCACAGGAACAGCTCGGGCTGGGACAGCTGCAGCAGCAGAGCCATGGGCAGAGAGGGAGGGAGGCAGTGCTGGGGGAAGCCCTGCTGCAGGGCAGATGTGGCACCTGCCAGCCCTGCCCTGCAGGGCAGACACTGCCCTGAGCAGCACAGCTCTGGTGTCCCCTCCCAGCCAGCACAGCCCTCAGCCCGGGGGTTTGGGGCCCTCAGTGCCCTCCTGGGCTGGCAGAGCAGCACCAGACATGAAGGGCATCTCTCCTGCCATGTGCCATTCCCTGCTGACCAGGGCCTGAGGGCCACTGTCCTGCCCTGGTGCTGCCTGGGAGGGGCTGTGCAGGGCTGGCCAGGGAAAGGCTTTTCCTCAGGGCTGGCTCTCTCTCTCTCTCCTTGCCTTGCCCAGGTGCTCCTGTCATTGCTGACAGGCTCTCTGGGAATGGCAGTTCCAGCTGCAGGCTCAGGCCCAGCCCTTGGGCTCCTCCTGTGCAGGCTGAGCACAGCAATGGGGTGTCCCAGCTCCCTGTGCCCCAGGATCTCTGTGCAGGGCAGGCTGGGAGGCTGGGAATGAGCTGACTCTCCTCAAGCAGTGCCATGGACAGGACCCTTGGTGTTCTCGGGATGCCATCCAAGCTGGGAGCTGTCTCCAGGGGACACTGGGGGATTGGAGTGTCCTTGGCCAGGAGTGCGGCTGAGACTCTGAGAAAGGCTGAGCCAGGTTGCTCTGCTGTGGGTCCCTCTGCTCTCAGCTGTGTCAGGCTGATTTTCAGGGGAACACAGTGACTGCCCTCGATCTCAGAAAGGGCAGCTGGTGACAGATGGAGTGACAGAGCAGCTCCCCTCACCCTTCACTGAGTTTACAGCCAATGCTCTTGCCTTGCACAGCTCTCTCTGATCTCCCTGGTCACAGCAGGAATCCTTCTGAAACTGCTTTTAGCCATCACTGTTCATTAGGCCTGGGACAGGAGATGCTGCCAAGCTCCTCTGCCTCAGGAGCAGTTTGGGCTGATGGAGTCCAGTCCCAAGACTGGCCCCTGTCCCTGTTCCCATGACCCCACTGCTGCAGAGCAGAGCTGACCCCTCGGTGTCCATGGGCAGAGCCCCAGCTCGTCCCAGCAAAGGATCCAGATCCCAATCGAGCTCCAAGCTAGGGGCTGATAGATGGCTTGGAGAAAAGGAAAGCGGGGTGGCACAGCAGGAACAGGACTGGGAGAAAGGGCATGGATATTGCTAAGGAAAGTCTCCCCCTACTTGTCACTATCTCCTCCTTCAACAGGACTCCATGGCCAGAATGAAGAAATGTCCAACAGCAGCTCCATCAGCCACTTCCTCCTGCTGCCATTGGCACACACGCGGCAGCTGCAGCTCCTGCACTTCTGCCTCTTCCTGGGCATCTCCCTGGCTGCCCTCCTGGCCAACGGCCTCATCATCAACGCCGTAGCCTGCAGCCACCACCTGCACACCCCCATGTTCTTCTTCCTGCTCAACCTGGCCCTCACTGACCTGGGCTGCATCTGCACCACTGTCCCCAAAGCCATGCACAATTCCCTCTGGGACACCAGGAACATCTCCTATGCAGGATGTGCGGCTCAGTTCTTTTTCTTTCTGTTCTTCATTGGTTCAGAGTATTCTCTGCTGACCATCATGTGCTACGACCGCTACGTGTCCATCTGCAAACCCCTGCACTACGGGACCCTCCTGGGCAGCAGAGCTTGTGCCCACATGGCAGCAGCTGCCTGGGCCAGTGGCTTTCTCAATGCTCTGCTGCACACAGCCAATACATTTTCCCTGCCCTTGTGTCATGGCAATGCCCTGGGCCAGTTCTTCTGTGAAATCCCCCAGATCCTCAAACTCTCCTGCTCACATTCCAACTACAGGGAACATGTGCTCATTGCTCTTAGTGTCTGTTTGATGTTTGGTTGTTTTGTGTTCATTGTTTTCTCCTATGTTCAGATCTTCAGGGCTGTGCTGAGGATCCCCTCTGAGCAGGGATGGCACAAAGCCTTTTCCACCTGTCTCCCTCACCTGGCAGTGGTCTCTCTGTTTCTCAGCACTGCCTTTTTGCCTACCTGAAAGCCCCCTCCATTTCCTCCCCATCTCTGGATCTGGCCCTGTCAGTTCTATACTCAGTGGTGCCTCCAGCTCTGAATCCCCTCATCTACAGCCTGAGGAACCAGGAGCTCAAGGAACTCACAGCACAGTTTTCTCCAGAGCTGCCCCTTTTATTTATCTGGAGCTGCAGCAGCAATGTCTGTGTGCAGAGCTGGGGGCAGATGAGTGCTGGCACAGCAGCTGTGCCCAGCAGCAGCAGCACTTGGTGTTGCCAGTGCTGCTCCCGTGCCACTGCCCCGCTGCCCTCCTGCCCCTCGTGTTGCTGCAGGGCCTGAGTGCTCTCGGGGCTGGGCACAGCCCTGGGGGTGGCAGTGCCGGGGCTGCAGCAGGGACAGGCCATGGGCACTGCTGGGGCAGTGCTGACGCCTCAGGGCAGGGCCTGGGGGCTCCAGGCTCCTTGGCCAGGCTCTCTCCAGAACACTTGGCCAGGCCAGTGCTGAGCAGAGAAAACCCCCGTGAGCAGCCCCAGGCTGGCCATGGGCAGGCTGGGGGCAAACAGCATGGCTGGTGCTCTGCAAGGGCCCTGCAAGGGGGAGACCCTGGCAAAGAGCAGCAGAGCAGGGGCTGATCCATCCCCACTGCACTGGACACCCCAGGGCAGCGTCCCAGAGCGTCCTCATGCACCTGCCAACAACATCCCCCCTCTGCAGCCCTGGCCTCTCCCCCAGCTCACACAGGTGCCGCATCCTTGCAGGCACAGACACGGCAGCACTGGCTCAGGAGTCCCTGTTTGCATTGCACAGAGCAGGCGTCAGCACCCCATGGTGCTGCTGTGGGGAGATGGAGCTGAGTGAGCACAAATGCCATCAGCCCCTGCAAGGGGCCAGCAAGGGCTGGGAGAAGGGAGGGAAAACACTCAGGTTTGTTGTGGCCTTTGAAGTCAGCCAGAAAGTTTGTTCCCATGAGCTCTGAGTTACCTGCCCCACTACAGACAATGTTGCTCAGAGCCAGGGTTGCCTGGCAGCCACCCCCAAACTGCCCTGAGCATTTCCTTTGTTTCCCCCTTGATTTCTTATTCCTTCATAATCCAAATTTCTTCCTCGTTCCAATCCATGTTTGCCCTTTCTTCTCTGGTTCCACTCCCTATTTCAGTTCCTGAGTTGGCACCATGGGAACATCCCTTGGGGAGCAGGATCTTCCTACAAGTGCTTCAGGAATTGTCTGCAGGGTCCTGCAGTGCCTCATGCTGCTCCCTTGCCAGAGGCACCACAGGCCAGGTGGGCACATCTGGGCTGGTGTGTCTGGGTGTGGGGCTCCCTGTTCTGGGCAATGAGGAGGGGCTGGAGAGGCTCTGCAGGACTGACAGGATGGGCTTTGGGGCTGTGTGGAGAAGCAGAGGGACCTGGGCTGCTGGACCTTCTGAAGAGGAGGCCCAAGGCTCATCCTGCAACTGCTCCAGGGGTGGTTTCAGAGAATCACAGAATCAGCCAGGCTGGAAAAGACCTTGGAGTTCATAGGGTCCAACCTGTGCCTTGACAGCACCTTCTCTCCCTGAGTTTCCTCATTTTCAGGATAAACAACCTGAGCTCCCTCAGCCCCTCTTCAAAAGACTTCTGTTCTAGATCCCTTACCAGCCTTGTTGCCTTTCTCTGGAAATGCTCCAGCCACTCCGTGTCCTTCCTAAATTGAGGGGCCCAGAACTGGACACAGCACTCGAGGTGCCAACCTGTGCCGAGTACAGGGGAAGAATATTATAAACGTCATTTTACTCAGGTAGGCATCCCTATGTTTGTCAGCAACTTTCTGCTTCTTTCTTCTTGCAACATCAGCTTTTTTAACCTCAGAGATGACCTATTCCAGAAGGTTTAGGCTGCTTCACTTAGTACATGTCCATTTTTCCATTAATGCAATCCTACAATTGCACCTTCTATTTCTTGAACCAGCCAAACCTTCTTTATGGCATTCTCAGTCATGTCCATAATTCCCTTGAGTATACATGCTACAATCAATAACACCAACACTATTACCATCAACACAGTAAGTCTCTGGATCGCAATATCTTTCAACCATCCAGTAATTCCCCAGCCTTTAAGCCATTCTCCCCATCATCTGTCAGTTGCTGTTAATTTTTTCACATTCTCTTTCAATTGTGCCAGTTTCCTGTGAATTGACACTGAGAGATCAGAAAGGTTCATACAACACATTCCCACAAAATTGTCACACTCATGTCCTTGAGCTAACAGTAAAAAATCAATAGCTGCTCTATTTTGTAAAGTTGTATGCCTTATGCTATCTACATCAGTTAAAAGCTGTGATATCACTTCAGAGGTAAAGTTTATTTGTTTAGCAGTCCAACATCCTAATTTGTTGAGTGTCGTAAGTGCCTTTCCTGCTGCAATTTGGGGTAAAAACAAAGAGTTTAGAACACGTGCAGGTTCATCCCAAAACTGTACTGTGTCATCACAGTGTGGAGCCTAACTGATTTACATCTCTCTTTCTCTTTG
Organism: Muscicapa striata striata; assembly: GCA_030060385.1. Taxonomy (NCBI): domain Eukaryota; kingdom Metazoa; phylum Chordata; class Aves; order Passeriformes; family Muscicapidae; genus Muscicapa; species Muscicapa striata. The sequence goes on from JAREIS010001104.1 coordinate 15,959, forward strand.
CCTTTGTAACATTTCATGCTGTGTGATTCAGTAACTGCTACTGGATTACTAGGAATTCCAGCCCAGGAAATAGCTATACAAATCAAAAAGATTCCATTGGGTAATTTTAATCCCTGTGTGTTGTTTCCCCACACGTCACTCTATACCTTGTTTCTGGGGCAATAGCTGATAGAATCATCTTTCTGTGCCATAAAGTACACTGCTAGGCTGTACAGGAACTTTTATTGACTTGCTATTGCTTTCTATTAGCTGCTTTGCCTGTTATGCATTACCTTTAAAACATAGACATCAATCCTTTGTCCGTAATGATCCTGAAAAATTAAATTATTTTGGCCCAATCTGTGTAAGATTCAATTGCTTTATTATTTGTCCCATCCAGCAGGCATTCCCATCAATCCCAGGTTTCAGAGTTTGGCACATTGCATTAGCTTGAGTCAGATTCATTGTTGCCCATGTTTTGCTTTTTACCAGGTCCCTAAATTGTGTAGCCTCAAACCATGGCACCCCAATCAGACAGCTCCTAAAAGGATCCCCCGGGGTGGCCATAGAAAAACAAAAGGATTGCTGTCCTGTCTGGTTGGCAATTGTGACCCCTATATTTTCCCTGGGGTTAATTTACACTGCAGGATGTTCATTAGTTACTATTACCCATAGCCCAACCAAGAACATACTTAGCTTCCCATTGATTAGCCACACTTTTCCAGTTTGTTGATTTCACCTGATAATGAATTGGAATCTGAATATACTAGCTACACTTCTTGGTTAGGGGTACTGTATCTTTAGCCAATCTCCCTGTCACAGCAGGCCAAAGCAATGTTTTTATCCTTGGGCTTCTTGGATTTTAGACCTCAGTTGTCTTTTTCTTGATGCATCAACGGCTTAACAGCCGCAGCAAATGCAGTAGCCATGTATCCCACTTTTTCCTCAGCTGTGCCTACCGTGGAGAAAGCTTCAGTCATTTCCACCAAGGTCACAGTTCTTGGCAGAGCCTGCAACAGTCACTTACAAGTCGGATTGGCATTTTCTACAGCTAAGGACATAAGCAGAGCTTCTCTTACAGAGTCAGTAAGCAGAGCTTGCCTAGGAACTGCATGTACGGTTCTTTAATATCTTGCCTAATTTTCACGTAAGAGGGAATTGGTTTCCCATCTTCTGGTAATGTTTTTAAAGACTCCCCTGCTAGTCCTTGTGACTGCTGTAGAACTTCTAAGTGCAGTCATGCTTGTACCTGTGCATCGGCAAAGGGTCCCTAACATAGTAATGTATCTTTAGAAATTCCCCTCAACGAATCCCCATAATTTCTTTTCCAGATTGTTAACTGCAGCAATTTGGCAAATCAGTCCACCTTGTCAGCCATATCAACTCTTCCATAGGTGTTAATATCAATCTAGCTATTTGTCTGCTATCAAAAGGGGCTAAGAGTGGTTCAGTAAAAATATTGTCAATAAAGCTTTGTGTATAGGGGGAGGTTAACCCATACTGCAAAATTGACTGTCAAGTTTCTCTAAAAATTTTCTATTCTAGTGCAAACCACGTATTTGGACAACCCCCTCCATTCCCATTACCTCCTCCCAGTTGTACCAGATACTCCATTGGAATAAATTCACCCTCAATCATTGCGTCCTTTATCAATCCTTTCTACCACAGTTTAGGATCATCGTTGTCCCTGGCTCCATCTGTCTTTGTACTGTAAGCCTCTGTCAGCTGATCCATGGCTGCCATGTCGTCTCGTATTAACTGCTCATGCAGTTTTTTGTGGTTGTTCCAACTCCTGTAATTTCTCAAATAACTCCAATGCCATAAAAGTTGATCACCCATAGCTTGCTGAGTATACTGGCCATTGGTGATGATGGAGTTGATGGAGGGAGTGGTGGGTATAGGCAGCGGGTGTGAGGGGCAGGTTGTGATGGAGAGATTGCAGCTCCCTGTCCCTCGGGCTCAATTTCCATCGGCTCAATTTTTGCTGGGCTCGATGCTCCTTGGGGGTTAAAAACGCCCGAGTCCTGTGCTGGAGATAAGTTCTGTACTGTCTGTGACTCTCCTCCTTCTGCTTCCTCCAGCAGGGGTGCCGATGCAAAGGAAGGAATGCCGAGGTCATTGCCAAATCCTTTTACCGGATATGCGGACAGTGAGTCTGACCCTAGAGCAGCAAATGCTTCAATGGCAACATTTCATTATGCCTTCCTTTCCCAGATTACAGTAGTTACCAATTTCCAAGTTGTTGCCAGTTCTCTTGCCTCCTTTGAGCCATTACTTACTTTGTCTCACAGAAGCTGTCCTATTTTTTCCCATGTCTCTACTTCAAATGCAGCATTCACTTCTGCAGTGTTCCCTGCTCCATAATGCCAGTTTTCTGAGGATAGTCTCATCATATTCAATTCCTCTCTTAGAAAGGATATGGAGGAGAAGCCTCACTATTCCACTTTTGTCTTCAGTTAAATTTTGTCTCATCTCCTCCTCCTGGCTGCTCACCTCACTGGGCACCCATTGTAATGCACATTACTCAGCTCCAGGCTGTCCCCCGACCTGGTGGTCTCAGTTCTGCAGAGCCTTCCTCCAGCCAGGCTCTCTGTCTGGGTGCTTTTGCCACTTTCTGTCTAATTTGGATCACATCATGGGCACAATATATAGAGAAAAGACAAAGGACTCTGCTCTATTCAATATGAATATAGCAAAAGCTGTTTATTGTGTCTCTAGAAATTGTTTATATTTACTTATCTTGGATTACATAGTCAAGCATTATTTTATTGGCAGCTCTGCTTTGTCCATGCATCTCTTAGTTGGTATCTCTTAATTGTCCATGAGGCAAGCACATACCTTTTTTCTTCATCTAATTGATTGATATTATAGGCATCATTTGGCTCAGGTTGACACCCCTTGGTCTGTCAGCCATTTTCTGCTTCTTCTTTCTTCTTGCAACATCAGGTTTTTTATCCACAGAGATGACCTCGTTCAGAAGATTAGGTGGGTTCATTTAGTACATGACCATTTTTCTGTAAATATGATCCTAAAACAGTGCACAATAAAGTTACTTCTATTACAGCTAGTGAAGAAATAGCAGAGATCAGGAATCAATGTAACTTACCACTGAATTGATGAGGGAGTACACATGGAGCCCTCTCACTCAGCTTCCAGGAAAGTAATCACCAAGATGCATCCAGACTTGGGAGAGAAGCCCTACCCGTTTGCAGGGACTATGCAGAAGACTTCTGCTTGGTGAAAGTTTTGTGTAGCTTCTATAGTTTGTCAAGTGAAGTGTGTGTCACTCAGAAATTCAAGGTTTGTCTCCCTTCAATCTGCTCTCAGGGCAAGGTGTTCTTGGTCAGCTGGGAATTCCACCTCCCTGGCACCAGAGAGAACACAGGACAGATGTGCGGCCTGGGTTATCTCGTCAATTCCTGAGAGAAGGAAGATGCCCTGAGTTATGGCCCCAGCTGATGGACAGAACAGATGAGCTCTGCTGGGCCGCAGGGGAAGTCCTGCTGCAGGAACCTCATGGAACCAAGGGTCAGCTGTGACATTGTGATGGCTCATGGAACCAAGGAGACCATGATGACAGCAACGAACCTTATGGAACCAAGGGTCCCTTGTGACATTTTGGAACTACAGAGACCATTGTTGAGTACTGAACCTCATGAACCAAAAGTTCATTGTGACAGATCAAAGCCTCATGGAACTAAAAAAACATTGTTACTCGGTGGGGCACTATGGACCCAAATCTCCACTGTGACACCACAGAATCTCAAGGAACCAAGGGGCCTTTGTGACACCGCAAGGCCTCAGGGACCCAAGGAGTCCAAAGGTCTCAAACATTGCTTGCAGAGTTCTGACTTGGGGAAGGGGAACCTCCTTGGTTCCCCTTGGCACCATGTCTTGTCAGACACCTGAGAAGCATGTCTGATTTCAGTGGGGAAAATTAGAAGTTTTAGATTGCTGAAAAAAAAAAAAAAAAAAAAAAAAAAGGAAAATCCCTGTTTGCCTGAGTGCCAGCAGATCTCCAAGCAAAGCAGGTCCCAGGTTAGTGAGGACAGACAGGATGGGGTTGGGGAATGTGGAGCAAGATCGTCCACACTGGGTGAGACCTCAAGGCAGAGCTTCCCTGAGCAGGCCAGACCTGAGGAGAGACCCTGGATCAATATCAATCACTGAATGCTTCAATCACGTCTGTTTTGATGAGAACAGTAATAAAATGCACCCTTTAAAATATGAATGAGTATTTCTTGGAAGCTCTTTGAATAATTTCTCCATAACAGGAGCTAAAAACCATCGTAATGAACTGCACTGGACCAGAGGGAAATCAAAGCAGAGCCACGGTTTGTCAGAACTCGCTTGATCCCAATGAGTCCCATACTGCATTTTATGCTCCAAATGATATTTTGGAAATATTGACTCTCTCTCTGCCACGCTGCCCTTGCCAGGAGCCCAGCCCAGCTCAGCAGCACAGACACGGCACAAGGACTTTAATGACCCTAATGGGGTTGGGGCTAAAGCCCTGAACATCAGTCCCTGAGAATGATATGAAAATACCTCTCAAGAATTCAAAGTCAGATTCAAAAGTTTCTCTTACTTTTAGTGAGTGCCACTGATAAACATGAAAAAGAAGCTTTCCCAATGGTTGAATTAGAGCAGAAAATTGATGACAATGATGTCATATAGGAAAAAATAGGGTAATGGAGGAAAAGAAACTTCTAAAGTGTGGGAGTCCAGGACGTTTCCCTGGCTTCCCTGGGGGTCTCAAAACCCCCCTGGCAGGCCTCTCAGAGACCCCAGAATGAGACCCAGGTGTCTCAGGGGCTGAATTTAACACCTTGGGAAAATCTGCCAACATTGCAGGAAGAATTACAAGTCACAAAAATAAGTGAAGTGTAAATTAGAGTATTAGAATGTAGAGTAAGTAGATTTTTTGATTGTTTATGATAAGGGCCATGTGGTCAGCATGGAGGATTTGGGGCGTGGTGTGCCACTTCCTTCTTCTTCTCTGTGCCATCCATGTTGGATGACATGCTGGCAGCCACAGATTGGATGGGGACAAAACTGGACAGTGTAATAAGGTTGTGCTGTATTGGAAAGTAATTGTAAATATTGAAGACATAGTCTAGAGTATAAAAGATAGGTCCTGCCTCTCCCAGCGGGGGCGTTTGGTCATGGTCACCTTGCAGAGCAGACCTGTGTCAGCCTGGCTGGGACACTTTGTAGATAAGATATAATAAACAGCCATGAAAAACAACAGAAGATAGTCTCCTGCAGTCTCTCTCTCCGGCGGCTTCAGAAAAACTCTGAATCACAAACCACCTACATGTCCATCCGAGGAGGTCTCACGCCATAAAGAGACCCTCGGACTGTGACACTAAAGAATTCAAAGTCAGATTAAAAGTCCAAAGTCTCCTGAAGTTCTAATGGGTCCCACTGAGGGACATGGCTGAGAAAGTGTCCCCAGTTGGAGATATATTGTTTTTACATTATATTTTTCAAGTGTGGAATTACTGTTTTGGTGATATATTTTTAAAGCGTGGGCTTATTTTATATTGTCCCATTTTTTTGGTGTGGATTTTTTTCTTTTTCCGAATGAAGCGGAGAGACGGCGCTTCTGAGTTGTTTTAGAAAGTGTGTTTTATTTATTTATTTTCTATACAGGCAGAAAGGTCACATTTTTCTTACAGATGTTCACAGCATAGCTTAGAAGTCAGAAAACTTATGGTTACAACGTCTTTTAAGGATTTTTTAGCTAATAAAAACTGTCAACAGAGATACTTCTCTTTCTAATTAGATAATAAAATATTTCATCTTGCTGACTCATACTACAGTGTGAAATTTCTAAGCCAATAATAACACAGCACATAAACTTGCATTGCTGCACTCTAAAATAACTTGTTACCTTTGTAACTGCCTTTACTTTTTCTGAATCTTAAATTCTAAACCAAAACCTATTTCTACTCAACTGTGTTTAATTCTAAGCTTTTGCCTACAGACCCAATGTTCTGAAAATTTCTTTCATTTCAGATTTGAATACTCAGGTTCCAGTTAGATCTTAACACTGGAGGCAGTAATGACAGATGGGGACAAACAAGGGAAAGGTGTCTCTGATGCTAAGCAAACCTGGATGTGTTTCAGGAATGCAAAAGGCCAAGGCCTGAGCCCCAGCCCCTGGCAAGGCAGGTCCTGTCCCCCCTCATTACTCAGGGCTCTTCCCGGAGCAGTGGGCTCTGCGGATGAGCAGTGCCAAGGGCAGGACCATGGGGCGGCCCCTGCCAGGCTGCTGAGCAGGGACAAGGAGGCACTGAGGCCCCAGCACAGCAAGGCTCACTTGTCCCCTGCTGGCCAAGGGCCCAGGGCCAGCAGCCATGGCCCAAGTGCTGCAGGAGTTGGCTCTGGCAGGGCCTTTCAGCTGCTGCCCATCCCTGTGCCCTCTGCAGCCCAGGCTGTCCTACGGTGTCCATGCCCTGTGCCTCTGTCCCTGCAGGCTGTCGGCATCCCCCGGCTGCCCCACCTGGCTGGCCCCTTCCTTTGCTGACAGCTCTGCATCCTGCCTGCCCCTGCCACACAAAGCCTTGGGCTGCTCTAGACTCCTTCTGGGGGATGTGTTGCACCACATCCTGGCCCTTGGTGAGAAATTCCCTTTTCCTTGTGTCCAATCTGGACCACTTCACTTGCTCTTGGCATTAATTCTTTCTTAATCTGGCCGTTGTCCACTGTATCAGAAGGATCCACCATCCCTGAAACCGCCCTTCCATCATTTCCAGGGCTCTCCTCTGCTGTCCTCAGTTCCCACCCCACTGAACACAGAGGTCTTTTTTCCCTATACAGTGGTCAAGTGCTTGAGGCCATGGGCATCTTGACAAGAAGGAGAGTTCTTTTCTGTAGGAAGGAAACCAAAGAACCCCAAGGTTTTGAAGGCAGATCAGAGGCACTCACCAGAGGACAAGGCAAGCCAGGCCTGTTTGTCTCAGCAATATTTGTCTGTAAGCAATCCTATGGGGAGTTTTGGAGGTGGAACTCCATTTCAGCCATGGGGTTTTGGACCATAACGACACTTCTTACATAGGGGTTGTGCAGGACTACCTTGCTTCCCAGGGCCCTGCAGTGTCACAATCATCACAAAATCACCCAGGCTGGAAAAGACCCTTGAGAGCATCAAGTCCAACCTGTGACCCAACACCACCTTGTCACCCAGACCATGGCACTCAGTGCCACATCCAGTCTATCCTGAAACACTTCCAGGGATGGTGACTCACCCACCTCCTGGGGCAGCCCAGTCCAATGCCAAATCACCCTTTTTGTAAAGAATATTTCCTAATGTCCAGCCTAAACCTTCCCTGATGCAGCTTGAAATTGTGTCCTCTTGTCCTGTCACTGTTCCCTGGGAAAAGAGCCTGACCCCCACCTGGCTGCACCCTCCTGTCAGGGAGTTGTAGAGAGTGATGATGTCTCCTCTGAGCCTCCTCTTTTCCAGGATAAACATCCCCAGCTCCCTCAGCCGCTCCTCACAGCACTTGTGTTCCAGACCCCTCACCAGCCTTGTTGCCCTTCTCTGGACATGCTCCAGCCCCTCCATGTCCCGCCTAAATTGGGGACCCAGAACTGGACACAGCACTCAAGGTGCTGCCCAGCCAGTGCTGAGCACAGGAGAAGAATCACTGCCCTGGTCCTGCTGGCCACACCATTCCTGATCCATTGGAGTCCCACGGATTGGATGAGGGAAATGATGGGGTGGAGGTGAGGACAAAGTCTGATTGACTATCAGCTGTGAAGGATCTTGATTGTCATATCTATTCAGACTGAATTAGAAGTTTCTGGGGGTCAATATCAGATGGATATTGCTGATATCAACCTATAAACAGGAAAAGACAAAAAAAAAATCTCTGCATTATTTTCAATATAGTATATTCACTTGCAATACACTTTTGAAATCTGTCAAATTAACCACAGAAGAATTGAAAATTTCAGTTATTCCCAGGAGCTTTTATGTTTGGGTGTTTTGAACAAGTGTTTATGAGTCTTTGTCACTGAATTCCTGAACAGAAGCGCTCAAGAAAGAAGAGGCCTCCGGAGTAGAAAAATTCATCAGCAGCCTCCAAGTGGCTGAGGATCCATCCTCATCAGAGCAAGAATGAACAGAAATAGGCAAAGCTTTGTGGCTGCCCCAGCTCTGGGATGGGCCCTGGGCCTGGAGCAGGAGCAGCTCTGCAGGGCCCCAAGGCCGGGGCTGTTGTGCTGGCCTGGGCAGATGGGATGGCAGCAGGGGCTGCAGAACTCTCAGGAGCTCAGGGAGAGGGGAGCAGGGCACACAGGGAGCCTCCTTTTGCCTTGGCCAAGCCCCTTGCCCATGGCTGGGGCTGAGTCCTGTCTGAGCTGCAGCTGCTGCTGTGCCCTTGCCAGGGGCTGAGGCCGTGGGGCCACTGCCCAGAGCCCCTGGCCTGAGCAGAGCTGTGGGGCCAGAGCCGGCTGGGCTGTGCTGGGGAGAGGCCCTTGGTGCTGCACAGAGCTCAGGGCAGCTGGCACAGCTTGCAGGGAGCTGGGCTGGCCTGAGAGAGCCTGCCAGAGAAACCAGCAGTGTCCATCTCAGCCTGGCTGAGCGTGCAGGGGCAGGACCCAGCCCAGGCCTTGTGGGGCAGGGCCAGCGCCTGTGGAAGGCATTGGAAACAGGCAAGTGGGCGAGAGAGGAGGCTGCTCTGTGCCCTTGGTGGCATACACAGAGCAGGGAGGGGGTCCAGGAAATTTGTCACCGCCAGCCTCTGTCCCCAGCCATTGCCAGCCCTGGCTGCTCAGCCCAGGTTTGCCCTGGGCTGAGTTTGGCTGTGGCCCAGCTCCATCCTCCTGTGGGGCTCAGGGCCTGTTCCCAGCCATGGCCAGCCCTGCCTGGCCTCTCTGCTGGCCCAGAGCCCGGCAGAGCCCGGGGCAGGGCTGTCAGTGCAGGCCCACAGGTGCCAGGGGCTGTGCAGGAGCTGGCAGAGGCTGCCCAGCAGGGAGGCCATGGGGCACAGAGCCCCAGGGCTGCTGTGGGCACCACGGCACAGGGGCCGTTCCCATCCGCCATGCTCCTGTCCTGGGCTGGGCCTGCACAGGGGCTGTGCCACCATGGCTGCGCCAGCAAGCTGGGAACAAATTCAGGGTGGCAAATTCTTCAGCAAAACCTTGTGGAGGAAGCAGTTTTCAGTGGCTCCATAGCTCAGGAATCCAAAAGAGAGAAGAAGCCACAGAGATCCTGCATAAAGAAGGGGATTTAGACCTCATTGCTTGAGCTGCTTCAGACTCATTCTGGGGCACGTGTTTCACCACAGCGTGGCCTGGGAAGGAAATTCTTTTCTCTTGTTTCCAAGCCGTGGCCACCTGATATGTTGACAATTGACCCTTGGTTCATAGTGATTCCATTGCATCACAATGGTCTCCTTGGTTTCATCAGGTTCAGGTTTGTCACAATTGAACCTTCATTCCATTGTATCACAGTCCTTTTGTGGATTCCATGATGCTGGGTCACAGTGGAGCCTTTGTTCATGCATTTCCATTGTGGCACAGTGGTCTCCAGCATTCCAGGACGCCACGGTGCAAAACAGTGAGCACTTGATTCCATGAGTTTCCATTCCATCACAATGATCTCTTGGCTTCCATGAGGCCCTGCAGTGTCACTAGAAAGCCTTTGTTCCACCTTTTTCCATTGTGGCACAAATGGTCTCCAGTGCTTGATGCTGTTCATTTGTGCAACATGAAACAATGGACATTAGCTTCCATGTGATTCCACAGTGTAACAATGGTCTCCTGGCTTCATGAGGCCCTGCAGTTTCATTAGGGAGACTCTGATCCATATTTTCCATTGTTCCACACCAGTCTTTTGAGGCTGCAACGTGAAACAGTGGACATTTGATTCCCCGTGATTCCACAGTGGTCTCCTGGGTTTCATGAGGTCCTTCTTTGTAACAATTCAGACTTGGTTCCATGAGATTCTATTGTGTCTCAATGCTGTTGTGGATTCTGTGAGTCCCCACTGTGTTTACGATTGAAACATGGTTCCCTAAAATTCTGTAGTATCACTTTGCTCTCCTGTGGTTCATGAGGCTGTGTGGTGTCACAATTGGCACTTGCTTCCTCCAAGGCTGGAGATGTCCCAGTGGCACCGAGTTTCCATCAGGCCACGCTTAGTCACAATGGGGGCTTGGTTCCAAGAGAATCTATTGCACCACAATGTTCTCCTTAGCTTTATGAGAGCCAGATGTGTTGACAATTGACCCTTGGTTGCTTGAGATTCCATTGCATCACAATTGACCTGGCACAATGATGTCTTATTTCTAGTATACCTGGCAATACTTCTCTGCCCCTTGTGTTCCATGCGGCCCCTCTCTATCAGAATCAACCATTGGTTCCATTGCAGCACAACGCTCCCCATGTTTCTATGACCTGCCCTGTGTCTCAGTGGACACTGCATTCCACAAGAGCTGGCAATTCCCAGTGGTACCTGTCTCCTATTCGGCCCCACTTTATCAAAATAAAGTCTTGGTTCCATGAGACTCCACTGTGTCACAATGTTCTCAGTTTTCTGAGAACCTGATGTGTTCACAATTGGCCCTTGGCTCTTTGAGATTCGATTGCATCACAGTGGTCTCCTTGGTGTCATAAAGCTCAGGTTTGTCACAATGGAGCCTTGCTTTCAGGATATTTCATTGTAACATAGTGGCCTCCACCACTCTATAAGGCTGCACCATGAAACAGTGGACACTTGGTTCCATGAGATCCCATTGGGTAACAATGTTCTCCTGTGTTCCATTAGTCCCGGTTCTTTCACAACTGACACTTGCATGAGCCTTGAAAATGTCCCATTGGCACTGGGTTCCATCAGACCCCTGTTATTCCAGGACATTCCATTGCTTCACAATGGTCTCCTTGGTCGCATGAGGCCCCTCTGTGTCACAATGCAGCCTTGGTTTCTTGTGTCACACTGGTCTCCTATGTTCCCTTAGGCCCAAGCTGTATCACAATGGGCACTTGGTTCCATGAGCAGTGGCAATGTCCCAGTGGCACCTGTGTTCCATGACACCCTGCTGTGTTACAGGTGAGTTTGTTCCATGAGATTCCATGGAGTCACAATGGTCACTTGGGTTCCATGAGGCCCTGCTGTTTTGACAATTGACACTTAGCTCCATCAGATTCCATTGCTTCACCATGTTCTCCTGGGTTCCAAGAGGTCCTGCTGTGTCACGATAGTCCCTTGCTTCCACAAGCCATGGCACAGTCCCACTTGTCCCTGTGTTCCATGAGACCGTGCCGTGTTCACAATTGACACTTGCTTCCATGAGATTCCATTGCATCACAGTGGTCCCCATGATTCCATGAGGCTGTGCTGTGTCATGATGGACACTGGATTCCACAAGAGCTGGCAGTGTCCCAGGAGTACCTGTGTCCCATGAGGCCCCACTTTGTCAAAACAGAGCCTTGGATGTGTGAGATTCCAGGTTGTCCAAATGGTCTACTGGGTTCCATGAGGCTGGGCTTTGTCACAATGGACACTGAGTTCCACATGGCCTGGCAATATCCAAGTAGCACCTGGCTTCCATAAGGCCCCACTGCAGTTAACACTTGGTTTTCCCAGGCTGCCTTGTGTCACAGTGCTCTCTTGGGTGCCATGAGGCCCTGCTGTGCAATAATGGAGCCTTGTTTCTACCAGGCTTGGCAATGTCCCAGTGGTACCTGTGTGCCATGAGGCCCCATATGGTAAAATTACAGCCCTGGGCTGACAACTGACCCGTTTCCTTGAGATTCCTTTGCACCACAATGGTCCCCTTTGTTTCAGGAGGTCACACTGTGAACTGTCAAGTGGACACTTGAATCCATGAGTTTCCATTCCATCAAAATGGTCTCTTGGATTCCATGAGCCCTGCAGTGTCACTAGAAGGCCTTTGTTCCACCTTTTTCCATTGCGTCACAAATGGTCTCCAGTGCTCGATGTTGTTCATTTGTGCAACATGAAACAATGGACATTAGCTTCCATGTAATTCCACAGTGTAACAATGGTCTCCTGGGTTCCATGAGGCCCCTGTTTGTAGCAATTAGGACTCAGTTCCATGAGATTCTATTAAGTCACAATGATCTCCTGCCTTCCATGAGTCCCTACTGTGTTTACAATTGACGCTTGGTTCCCCAAGATTCCGCAGTGTCATGGTGCTCTCCTGTGATTCACAAGGCTGTGCTGTGTCACAATGAACACTTGCTTTCTCCAAGGCTGGAGATGTCCCAGTGGCACTGGGTTTCCATCAGGATACGCTTTGTCACAATGTGGCCTTGGTTCCATGAGAATCCACGGTACCATTATATTCTCTTTAGTTTTATGGAGCCTGAAATGTTGACAATTGACCCTTGGTTCCTTGAGATTCCATTGCACCACAGTGGTCTCCTTGGTTCCATCAGGCCCAGGTTTGTCACAACAGATCCTTGGTTCCATGCGTTTAATCATGGCATAATGGCCTCCAGCCTCCATGAGGTCTCGCTGTAAAATAGTGGGCACTTGGTTCCATGAGTATTCATTCCATCAGGATGATCTCTTCCATTCCATGAGGCCCTGCAGTGTCACAGTGGAGCCTTTGTTCCATGTGTTCCCATTGTGACACAATGGTCGCCAGCACTCTGTGGGGCTGTGCCGTGAAACTGTGGGCACTTGGTTCCATGAGATTCCATGTTGTCACTCTCAGCAAAATCCATAAACGCCAGAGGTTTATGTCCAAAAAGGAGACAGAGCACACCTTCAACTTTATTTCAATAAAGGGAGAAAGTTCACTGGAGCACATGCCCATGGGGTTTTTCTCTCTCAAGGTTTCAGAGGGCGCAGTCTCCTTTTATCGTAAATTCACAGCCGCACATTGCCCTCTTCCTTTCCCCACTGGCCAAGGTAGTAGGAAGGTACAGCCTTCCCAAATCGCCTGCCCCATATCTCCCCTTTAACCTGGCATTTCCCCCCTAAATTCAGAAATTCAGCCTTGTGTAGACCCTTGTCTGTTTCAGGAGCCAAGCTGTCTGGGCCCGGTAACAAACCTGCTGCCCAAAGTCAGTAGAAACCTTATGACCCATTTCACAGACCTTAACACCCATCCCTTCACCCATCAAATGATTTGTAAAGACATTAGCACACATCTTTCCTCTCACATTGATGTTTCCTGTGATGGTGACAGTCTATTAAATCCAGCCTTTGGCCTGACCTCTCTGCTGTTGTAATTCCATGGACAGAGGTTGTTGTCTCTTCCCCCTTCCATGGGCAGGTCTATGATCAGTCATCTCCAGGACAGCAGGGCCCCACCCAACATCACTGTGCCCTGGGAAGACAAAAACCATCCCTCCAAATGTCTCCCTCTCCTCCTTCTTCCCAGGCATTTGGGCCTGCCAGTGGGATTTCCTGCTGGGTGACACAGGAAAAAGGAGACCATATTGACACTGACGGGCATATAGAACCAAACATCCACTGTGACACTAAAGAACCTCACAGAACCAAGAGTCCATGGTGACACAACAGGGCCTTGTGGAACCAAGGGAGTCCAAAGGCCTAAAACTATTCTTGAGTGATTCTGCCTTGGGTGACAGAAACTTCCTTGGTGACAGCTTGGGCTTGGCACATGCTTAGGAAGGTGTCTGATTGTAATGGGGAAACTCCGGAGTTTTAGAGTGCTTCAGAAAACGAAAAGGAAGAAAACCCATGTTTGCCTGAGTGCACGCAGTTCTCCAACCAAAGCAGGTCCCAGCTGAGTGAGGACAGACAGGATGGGGTTGGGGAATGTGGAGCAAGGTTGTCCACACTGGATCAGACCTCAAGGCAGAGATTCTCTGAGCAGGCCAGACCTCCTGAGGAGAGACCCTGGATCAATATCAATCACAGAACTCTGCAATCAACTCTGCTCTAAAGAGAAATAGTAATAAAAGACATGCTTTAAAATAGAAACAATTATTTCTAAGAAGCATTTTGAAATATTTCTCCATAACTGTAGGAAAAACTTCCTAATGAACTGCACCAGAGCAGAGGGAAATCAAGGCAGAGCCATGGTTTTGTCAGGGTTTTCTTGATCCCAATGAGCCCCATGGTGCATTTGGTGTTGAGTGCTTGAACCTCAGGGCCCGAGAGGAGTCCAAGTCAGAAGAAAAACCCAAAATGAGATCCATCCCCAACACAGGCTCCTCATGGACTCCTTGGAGGAGAGAATTGGAGCCCATGATTGAGCAAAAACATCTCAGAGACTCAGAGAAGAGAGGAAAAAGTAAAGTACCTTAAAAAACTGAAGTACCTTGAAGCAGTTGAGCCTCACTGAGTGTTGTTAATGAGAAAGGTTCTCAAGACACTAATTAAAGCAGATAATTGGAGGCCATGATTGCACAAAACTCTCAGACACTCCAACACAAAAGCAAAACCCCAAAGTCCTTGGAAAAACCTGTAATCCCTGGGAGCATGAAGGAGCCCCCCAGGGCCATTCCTGACCAAGGCTCCCCAGGGACTGGTCCCAGCAGATCCCTGAGGCCACTGGGATGTGGGGGGGATGCTGAGGGCAGGACAAGGGGTGACAGTGCCCAGCCTTGCTGGGGCTGTGCCAGGAGGCCCCAGTGGCTCAGGACAAGGTGTCTCCTCACAGCCCTTGGTAGCACAGACCCTGCTGTGCCCTGGGAACAAAGACTTGGCTTCTCTTTGTCCCCACCTGTCATCTCTGCCTCCAGTTCTCTTCTCTGATTGAGGCTTGGGGAAACTTTCTCACTTGTGTTTCTCAGTGGGACCCATTAAATCTTCAAGAAACTTTGGAGTTTGATTCTCACTTGGAGTTCTTGAGAGGTTTCCTAACAAAACATGGCTCTGCCTTGATTTCCCTATGGTCTAGTGCAGTTAATCAGGAAGTTTTTCAACTCTACTTATGGAGAAATATGTCAAAGAGCTTCTAAGAAGTGCGCATTCCTAATTTAAACACTATTATTTACTACTGATCTCTTTGAAGAGAGGTTATTGTAGCATTCTGTGGTTGATATTGATCCAGGGTCTCTCCTCAGGAGGTTTGGCCTGCTCAGAGAAGCTGTGCCTTGAGGTCTGACCCTGTGTGGGCAGCCTTGCTCCACATTGCCCAACCTCATCCTGTCTGTCCTCACTCACTGGGACCTGCTTAGGTTGGAGAACTGGCTGCATTGAGAAAAAGAGATGTTTCTCCTTTATTTTCATTTTTATTTTTGAAGCACTCTAAAACTCCTGAGTTTCCCATTACAAAAAGACACACCCCTCAGGTGTGTGCCAGCCCAAGATGCCACCAGAAACACTGCAGAGCTGCCCTGGGCCAGTTTTGAGGGTGGATCATCATCCCAGCCTGGGCTGGGCCACTGCCAGGGGCTGTGGCCATGGACACTGCACTGACCCCACTGCTGGGTTTGGGTGCCACGGCAACCGTGAGAGGTTCAAGTTTCCTTGGAAACACTGGGAAGGACTGGGACATACTGGGAACCCTGGAAACCCTGTGGAAGACACTGGGACATAGTGGGAGTGATACTGGAGTGGACTGGGACATACTGGGAAACAGTGGGAACTCAGTGGGAGACACTGGGATATGCTGGGTGTGATACTGGGGAGGACTGGGACAACCTGGAAACACGGGGAATGCTGGGGGTGGGGGGAATCTGGGTGGACTGGGATGGACTGTGGGGGTGCACAGAGACACATTGGGACATACTGGGACATACTGGGAGTGATACTGAACAATACTGGGGCAAACTGGGGATACTGTGAGTGAAACTGGGGGATACTGGGACAAACTGGGAACACTGTGCAGAAGACTGGGGGACATTGGGGTGTACTATGGATGACACTGGAAGAAACTGGAAGGGAATAGGAATGAGCTCAGGTTTATTGGGAGGGACTGGGGTGTACTCGGAGGGCATGTAGGGGCACTGAGATTGCACTGGGCTCTATTGGGGATGAACTGGTCTTTACTGGGAGGCACTGGAGGGGCACTGGGAATGTACTGGGCTGTACTGGGGAATAACTGGGCTGGCCTGAGAGGGACTGGAGGGGTTGAAAGGGCTGCTCCTGCCTCTGTCCATCACTGCCCACAGCCAATCAGCGCCAGAGATCGGGGGATGCAGGGGCGGTGCCTGGGGTCGGCGCCATCTTTTCTTTTTGCCTAAAACTCCCATCATGCCCCACAGCCCAATTTAGCCCCATTGGAGATGGGACTACAACACCCGTCATGCCCCGTGCCCCACAGAACCCCTGGTATCCGCCTTCCACATGTCCCATAAGTGTCCCCCAGACCCTCCAGGATTCATAAGTGCCCCCTCAGAGCCCATTTGGGACCATATCAAAAGAGTCCACAAGTCCTCTGAATACTCCAAACCTCATGGATGCCCGTTACAGCCACTTCTGGGAATTCATCTCCTCTCATCCCCGGCAGCTTCAGAGTCCCTCATAACACATTTCCGCTCCTCAAACTCCTGCCATGCCCCGCGCCCTAAAGAGCCCAGTTAGAGCTCCCCAAGCTCCCCCCAAGTGCTCCCGAACCATATACGATCCCCCCTGAGGACCTCTAGTCACAGCTCTGATGCAAAAGTGCCCCCCAGGTGCTTTCCCAAACCCCAAAACACCCGATTGGAGCCACTTCCGGGACTACAGCTCCCATCATGCTCCACTGTTCCTGTAGAGCGCCATTCCAGCCTTGACTTAATGTCCCATCATGCACTGCGCCACACCGAGAGACATTGCAGCTGTGCCAAGAACTCCCGTGATGCTCTGCGGTTCCATTAAACCGTATTATTCCTGCACCTACAACTCCCAATATTTCCCGCACCCCAGAGAGCCCCGCCAGAGCCCCCAAGTGCCCACCAGGACCCCAAAGGGCCCCAGATTCCCCTTCCTGACCTCCAGGTGCCCCCCTGCAATTCCAGCGGCCACTTCGATGCCCAGATTTTCTCTCAGGATCCCTAAGTACTACTTCAGTACCCTCTCAATGCCCCTAAGTGTCCTTCTGACCCTCAACTTCCTTCCAAATTCCATCCCCAGACCCAAAACAGCCCAAAATGTTCCCCAGAAATGTCTCCGTGTACCCCAAGGATGCCCTTTTTACCATGTGTGAAAATGATTAAAAAGAATACAAAAGGACTAATAAAAAGACTAATTAACATGAAAAGGAAGAAATCAATAGCCAATAGTGGTCAAATAATTAATGAAGCAATGACCAATAATTTTTTGGTTGCTAATAATGTATAGAGCTTTTAATATGAATATTTTAAAAAAGGTAATATTTATAGTAATATTATAAATATTAAAAATACATATAAAACTAAAAAAAAAAAAAATCTGTTTTAATCATAAAGAAAATCCAGTAATTTTCTTTAATGTTTTAGGATGTCACTCCCAAAAGGTGGGTGATGTCAGACATGGTGAGGTTGGGGTGGAAGAGCAGGTTGTCCAAACAGGGTCAGCCCTCAAGGGGCTCATCCTTCTCTGTGCCCAGACCTCTTAAGGAGACATCCAGCATCAACATCACCAGGGGAATGCATCTGGGAGCACTGATTCAGGGAGGGGGATCCCAGGATAAAAGAACTTCCCTGTCCAAGGGAGGGCTGTGACTGTGACCCCTGAGTTGTGTTTCATTGTGTAGTTTGTTGAGAATTGTGGGTCAGACAAGTGTATAAGTGGAAGATCTTTGTACCAAGTTACTGCTAGGTGAAGCTCCTGAGCTGGGATAAGGTTAAAAGGCATTAAGAGGAAAAGAATTTTCAGTATGGGGGCAAGTGAAAGCAAAGGGGCTCCTAAAGGTAGTCTTTTAGGATGTGTTTTGGCATATTGGAAAGAGCTGGTGGATCATAAGGATACAGAAACTAAAAGAGAGCTTATTAAGTTGTGCACACAGTGGTGGCCACTTTATAAACTTGAGGAGGGGGCGAAGTGGCCCCCATCAGGAGCATTAGACTATAACACTTTGGTACAGCTGATGCTTTTTCTCAGGCGTGAGCAGAAGTGGCATGAAGTTACTTATGCTGACATGTTTTTCACTGTTAGAAATCACCCTGAGTGGCAAAGGGCTTGTGGAATTAGACCACCCTCTGACTCTTTAGTGTTGGCTCTCAAGAAAGATAATAAAGCTAATAAAGAAAAACCCAAGAAGTGTTGCAGCACATGCTCAATAAATCAAAGGTGTACACATCCTAACAAAGTATATTGTATGAAAACTCAAGAAGAAGAGACAAAAAAATTAAACCACCCCCAATTCCCAAAACACAAGAGCCAACTCAACTGTATCCATCCTATTTTATGTTATGCTATTTTATGTCTATGTTTTTAAACAAAATTCCTCTCAAACTCCTTCTGAATTTCTAGACCAGATGTGAGAGGCAATGCGTCGACACACCACCCTGGATCCTGAATCTGATGAGGGAATACAACAATTGGTAAACTTGTTTTTAGGGCAGTCTACAAGTGACATCAGGTGAAAGCTCCAGAAGATGTGAGGCCCAGCAAGTCAGAACTTGGAGACTTTGCTAGATGAGGCATGGAGAGTTTCCAGCAATTGGAAAGAGGGGTGTAAATAAGGGACAAAGAAACTAGTAGCAGTAATACAGAAAATGTAAAAAGGCGACTGGCTGATCTAAAAAGCATATTTTTGCAAACCATTGAAGTATAAATTGGGAAAACAGTGAGGAATTCATTAATTTTTGTATGTGCCTAATGCTCCATCTGCACTTTTGGGCAGGGATCTGCTAGAGCAGCTGGAAAAAAAGATAATATTTAAAAATGGGGAAATTAGTCTGGAGGTAAAAGATCAACAATATGTGAAATTGTTAAGCTTAATGCTAATAACAAAAAAAAAATGAAGTTGAAAATAAAGAAGAAATTATTAAGAAAATAAAAGATCAGGTGTGTTCTGGAGTGTGGGCCTCTAATATACCAGGGAGAGCAAAGAATGCTCCACCAGTACAAATCCGGCTTAAAGAAAGAGAACAATCGGTAAGGGTCAAACAGTATCCCTTGAAAAGGGAAGACAGAGAATGAATTAGCCCAATCATTGAAAACTTTTTGCAAATAGGACTATTAAAAGAGTGTCAATCTGATTTTAACACTCCTATTTTGCTTCTGAAAAAGCCTGTTGGATCATATCGGTTAGTACAAGATTTAAGAGCTGTTAATAAGATAACTGAGGATTTATACCCAGTGGTTCCTAACCACTACACTTTGTTAACTCTTTTAACACCTGAACTAACTTGGTTTACTGTTTTAGATTTGAAGGATGCTTTCTTTGCCTCCTCTCCATGAAACCAGCCAGAAAATTTTGCATTTGAATGGAGAATCCCAAAACTGGACGTAAAACTCAGCTCACATGGTGTGTACTACCCCAGGGGTTCAAGAACTCCCCTACCATATTTGGAGAACAGCTGGCAAAGGACTTAGAGCCTTGGGAACCCCCACCAGGAGAAGGACAGCTGCTTCAGTATGTGGATGACCTCTTAATAGCCACCAGACCCAAGAGGCGTGTGTGAATTGGACGGTAAGCCTCCTAAACTTTTTGGGCCTGCAGGGGTATTGGGTATCCCAAAGAAAGCCCAGATGGTGAAACAAACAGTGATTTACCTGGGCTATGAAGTGAGTGCTGGACAAATGACCTTGGGGCAAGACTGTAAGGAAGCAATATGCCAAACC
>JAREIS010001105.1:0-41158 GCA_030060385.1 Muscicapa striata striata
GGATCTCGGTAGTCCTGGTCTCCAGCGGCCACCCCAGAGAAGGGTAGACCTGTTCACCGCGGCGCCATGGCCAGCTGCAGCGCCCTGTCCTCCTACAGCAGGAGGACTTCGACAGCCGGCCCGCCGAGCCCAGACCCGGGTAGACCTGGTCCCTGATGGCCACCCTGGAGAAGGGTAGACTTGTTCACCAAGGCCCCACGGTCCTCTGCAGCGCCGTACCCGCCGGCGGCAGGCGGATCCCGCCAACGGGCCTGCCGACCCTGGAGCTGGGTAGACCTGGTTTTCCGCAGCTGCTCTGGGGAAGGGTAGACCTGTTCACCCCTGCGCCACGGGCCGCTTCAGCGTCTTCCCCGCCGGCAGGTGCATGCCGCCGGCCGGCCGGACCTGGAACCAGGTAGAACTGGTCTCCAGCGGCCACCACAGAGAAGAGTATACCGGTTCACTTTGGAGCCGCGGGTTGCTGCAGCGCCCTCGCGGGCAGCGGCAGGTGGATCTTGCCGGCCTGCCATCCCCGGAGCCAGGAAGACGTGGTCTCTGGCGGCTGCCCCAGAGAAGGGTAGACCTGTTCATCCCCGAGCCGCGGGGTGCTGCAGCGCCCTCGCCGGCGGCGACAGGTGGATCTCGCCGGCCAGACGGCCCCGGAGCCGGGTAGACCTGGTCTCCAGTGGCTACCCCGGAGAAGGGTAGACCTGTTCATCCCGGCGCCACGGGCAACTGCAGTGCTGTACCCACCGGCGGCATCCAGATGTCGATGGCCAGCCGGCCGGCCCCGGAGCCGGGTAGACCTTGTCTCCGGCGGCCACCCCGCAGAAGGGTAGACCTGTTCACACCGGCGCCGCGAGCCGCTGCAGCGCCCTCCCTGCCGACGGCATACGGATGCCGCCGGCCGGCTGGGCGGCCTCGGAACCGCGTAGACCTTGTTATCGGCGGTTGCTTAGGAGAAGTGTAGACCTGTTCACCCTGCCAATGCGGGCCGCTGCAGCGCCCTCCACTTTCGGCTACAGGCAGATGCTGCCGGCCGGCCTGCCGGCCCCGGAGCCGGGTAGACCTGGACTCCGGCGGCCGCCCCGGAGAAGGTTAGACCTGTTCACTCCGGAGCCGCGGGTTGCTGCAGCGCCCTCGCCGGCAGTGGTAGGTGGATCTTCCCGGCCGGCCGGCCCTGCAGCCGGGTAGACCTGGTCTCCGGCTGCTGCCCCAGAGAAAGGTAGTCCTGTTCACCCCCGAGCCGCGGGCCGCTGCAGCACCCTCGCTGGTGGTGGCCGGTGGATTCTGCCGGCCGGCCGGCCACGAACCCGGGTAAACCTGGACTCCAGCGGCCGACCCGGAGAAGGGCAGACCTGTACATCCCGGCGCCGCGGGCAGCTGCAGCTCCCTCCCCGTCGGCAGCAGGCGGATGTCGTTGGCCGGCGGGCCAGCCCCGGAGCCGGGAAGACCTGGTCTTCGGCGGCCGCCATAGACAAGTGTAGACCTGTTCATCCCTGCGCCGCGGGCCGCTGCTGCCCCCTCCTAGCGTCGACCGGAGGATGCTGCCAGCTGTCAACCGGCCCCGAAGCCAGGTAGACCTGGTCTCCAGCGGCCGCCCCGTAGAAGGGTAGACCTGTTCACCATGGCGTTGCGGGCCGCTGTAGCGCCCTCTCTGGCGGCGGCAGGATGATGCCGCCGGCCGGCAGGCCCCGGAGCTGGGTAGACCTGGTCTCCGGCGGCCGCCCCAGAGAAGTGTAGACCTGTTCACCCTGCCGCCGCTGGCTGCTGCAGCGCCCTCCTCTCCAACGGCAGGCTGATGCCGCCGGCCGGCCTGCCGACCCCCAAGCCGGGTAGACCTGGCCTCCGGCGGCCGCCCCGGAGAAGGGTAGACCTGTTCAATCCGAAGCCGCGGGTTGCTGCAGCGCCCTCGCCGGCAGTGGCACATGGATCCCGCCGGCTGGCCGGACCCGGAGCCGGGAAGTCCTGGTTTCCAGCGGCTGACCCATAGAAGGGTAGACCTGTTCACCCCGGCGCCGCGGGCCGCAGTGGCACCCTTCCTGTCGACGGCAGACGGATGCCGCCGGCCGGCCGGGCGGCCCCAAAGCCAGGTAGACCTGGTCTCCAGCGGCCGCCCCCGAGAAGGGTAGACCTGTTCACACCACCGCCGCGGGCCGCTGCAGCGCCCTCCGCGCCGGCGGGAGACAGATGCCGCTGGCCGGCCGGGCGGCCTCGGAACCGGTTACACCTAATTACCGGCGGTTGCTTCAGAGATGTGTAGACCTGTTCACCCCGCAGCTGCGGGCCGCTGCAGCGCCCTCCCCTCCGACTGCAGGCGGATGCCGCCAGCTGGCCTGCCGGCCCCGGAGCTGGGTAGACCTGGACTCTGGCGGCCGCCGCTGAGAAGGGTAGGCCTGTTCACTCCGGTGCTGCGGGTTGCTGCAGCTCCCTCGCTGGCAGCGGCAGGTGGATCTTTCCAGCCGGCCGGCCTCAGAGCTGGGTAGACATTGTTTCCGGGGGCCGCCCCGCAGAAGGGTTGACCTGTCCACCTCGGCGCCGCGGGCCGCTGAAGCGCCCTCTTCGCCAACGGGAGGTTGATGCCAATGGCCGGCCGGCCGGCCTCAGAGCCGGGTAGACCTGGTCTCCGGCGGCCGCCTTGGAGAAGGGTAGACCTGTTCACTCCGGAGCCACGGGTTTCTGCATCGCCCTCGCCAGGGGCAGCAGGTGGATGCCGCCGGCCGGCCGGCCCCGGATCCTGGTAGACCTGGTCTCTGGCGGCTGCCCCGGAGAAGGGTAGACCTGTTCACCCTGGCGCCTTGCCCCGCTGCAGCGCCCTCTCCGCCTGCAATAGGCAGATGCCGCTGGCCGGCCGGCCGACCCCGGAGCCTGGTAGACCTGGTCTCCAGTGGCCAACCCGGAGAAGGGTAAACCTGTTCATCCCGGCCCTTCAAGAAGCTGCAGCGCCCTCCCCGCCGGCGGCAGGTGGGTGTCGATGTTCGGCCGGCCGGCCCAGCAGCTGTGTAGACCTGGTCTCCGGCGGCACCCTGGAGAAGGGTAGACATGTTCATCCTGGCGCCGCGGGCCGCTGCAGCGTCTTCCCCGCCGGCGTGAGGCAGATGCCGCCAGGCGGCCGGCCGGCCCTGAGGCCGGGTAGACCTGGTCTCCGGCAGCCGACCTGCAGAAGGGTAGACCTGTTCACCCAGGCGCCGCGGGCCGCTACGGCAGCCTCCCCTCTGGCGGCAGGCGGATGCTGCTGGCCGGCCTGCCAGCCCCTAAGCCGGGTAGACTTGGTCTCCGGCGGCGGCCCCAGAGAAGGGTAGACCTGTCAACTCCGGAGCCGCGGGTTGCTGCAGCGCCCTCGCCGGAAGCAACAAGTGGATCTTTCCGGCCGGCCGGCCCCGCAGCCGGGTAGACCTGGTCTCCGACGGCAGCCCCGGAAAAGGGTAGACCTGTTCACCCCGGCGCCGCGGGCCGATGAAGTGTCTTCCCCGCTGGCAGGAGGCGGATGCTGCCCGCCAGCCGGCCGGCCCCCAAGCCAGGTAGATATGGTCTCTAGCTGCCGCCCCAGGGAAGGGTAGACCTGTTCACTTCGGAGCCGCGGGCCGCTGTAACGCCCTCCCTGCCGACGGCAAGCGGATGCCGCCGGCCGGCCTGACGGCCCCGGAGCCGGGTAGACCTGGACTCCGGCGGCCGCCCCTGAGAAAGGTTGACCTCTTCACTCCGGAGCCGCGGGTTGCTGCAGCGCCATCGCCGGCAGCGGCAGGCGGATCTTGCCGACCGGCCGGCCTTGGAGCCGGGTAGACATAGTCTCCGGCGGCCGCCCCGGAGCAGGGTAGACCTGTTCACCTAGGAGCCGCGAGCCGCTGCAGCGCCCTTGCCGGCGGCAACAGGTGGATCTCGCTGGCCGGCCGGCCCCGGAGACAGGTAGACCTGGTCTCTGGCGGAAGCCCTGGAGAACGGTAGACCTGTTCACACCTGCGCCAAAGGCCGCTGCGGCGCCCTCACTGCTGCGTAAGGCAGATGCTGCTGGCCGGACGGCCGGCCTCGGAGCCGGGTAGACCTGGTCTTTGGCGAGCTTTTCAGAGAAGTGTAGACCTGTTCACCCCGCCGCCGCTGGCCACTGCAGCACCCTCCCCTCCGGCGGAAGGCGGATGCTGCTGGCCGGCCTGCCAGCCCCTAAGCCGGGTAGACCTGGTCTCCGGTGGACGCCCTGGAGAACGGTAGACCTGTTCATCTCGGCATTCGCGGGCAGCTGCAGCACCCTCCCCGCCGGCGGCATCCGGATGTCGATGGCCGGCCGGCCGGCCCCGGAGCCGGGTAGACCTGGTCTCTGGCGGAAGCCCTGGAGAACGGTAGACCTGTTCACCCCGGCACTGCGGGCCGCTGCAGCGCCCACACCGCCGGCGTAACGCAGATGCCGCTGGCCGGACGGCCGGCCTTGGAGCCGGGTAGACCTGGTCTTTGGCGACCGATTCGGAGAAGTGTAGACCTGTTCACCCCGTCGCTACTGGCCACTGCAGCACCCTCCCCTCCGGTGGAAGGCAGATGCTGCTGGCCGGCCTGCCAGCCCCAGAGCCGGGTAGACCTGGTCTCCGGCGGCTGCCCAAGAGAAGGGTAGATCTGTTCACCACGGAGCCGCGGACCGCTGCAGCGTCTTCCCCGCCGGCAGGAGGCAGATGCCGCTGGCCGGCCGGGCGGCCCCGGATCCGGGTAGACCTGGTCTCCGGCGCCCGTCCCGGAAAAGGGTAGGGCTTTTAACCCAGCGCCGCGGGCCGCTGCAGGGCGCTCCGCTCCGGCAGCTGGCGGATGCTTCCAACCGGCCTGCCGGCCCCGGAGCCCGGTAAACCTGGTCTCCGGCGGATGCCCTGGAGAACGGCAGACCTGTTCACACCGGTGCCACGGGCCGCTGCAGCGCCCTCCCCTCAGGCGGCAGGCGGATGATGCCGGCCCTCAAGCCGGCCCTGGACCTGGGTATATCTGGTATCCGGCGGCCGCCCCATAGAAGGGTAGACCTGTTCACTCCGAAGCCGCGGGCTGCTGCAGCGCCCTCGCCGGCGGGGGCAGGTGGATTCCGCCAGCCGGCCGGCCTCGGAGCCAGGTAGAACTGGTCTCCGGTGGCCGCCCTGGAGAAGGGTAGACCTGTTCACCCCGGCGCCGCAGGCCGCTGTAGCGCCCTCCCTGTCGACGGCAGGCGGATGCCGCCGGCCGGCAGGGCGGCCCCAAAGCCTGGTAGACTTGGTCTCTGGTGGCTGCCCTGGAGAAGTGTAGACCTGTTCACACGGGCGCCGCGGGCCGCTGCACGGCCCCCTCCGCCGGCGGTAGGCGGATGCCGCTGCCTGGCCGGGCGGCCTCGGAACTGGGTAGACCTGGTCAGGGGCGGTTGCTTCGTAGAAGTGTAGACCTGTTCACCACGCGGCTGCGGGCCGCTGCAGCTCCCTCCCCTCCGGCTACAGGCGGATGCCGCCGGAGGGCCTGCCGGCCCCGGGGCAGGGTAGACCTGGTCTCCGGCGGCCGCCCCGGAGGAGGGTAGACCTGTTAGCCCCGGCGCAGCGGGCCGCTGCGGCGACCTCCCCGCCTGCTGCTGGTGGATGCCACCGGCCGGCCAGCCGGCCTTGGAGCTGGGTAGACCTGGTCTCCGGGGGCCGCCCCGGAGAAGGGTAGACCTGTTCACCACTGCGATGCGGGCCGCTGGAGCGCCCTCCCCTCTGGCAGCTGGCGGATGTCGCCGTCCGCCCTGTCGGCCCCGGTGCCGGAGAAGGGTAGACCTGTTCAACCCGGAGCCGCGAGTCCCTGCAGCGCCCTGGCCGGCGGCGGCAGGTGCATCTCGCCGCCCGGCCAGCCCTGGAGACGAGTAGACCTGGTCTCCGGTGGCCACCCCGGAGAAGGGTAGACTTGTTTACCCCAGAGCCGCGAGCCGCTGCAGCGCACTCTCCGGCGGCGACAGGTGGATCTCGCCCGCCGGCCGTCTCCGGAGTCGTGTAGACTTGGTCTCCGGTGGTCACCCCGGAGAAGGTCAGACCTGTTCATCCCAGCGACGAAGGCAGCTGCAGCGCCCTCCCTCCTGGCGGCAGGCGGATGTCGATGGCCAGCCGGCCCGGGAGCCGGGTAGACCTGGTCTCCAGCGGCAGCCCCAGAGAAAGGTAGATCTGTTCACCCCGGCGCCGCGGGCCGCTGCAGCGTCTGCCCCGCCGGCGTAAGGCGGATGCCGCTGGCCGGGCCGGCCGCCCCGGAGCGGGTAGACCTGGTCTCCGGCCGCCCGGAGAATGGTAGACCTGTTTGATCCGAGCCGAGTGCTGCTACATCGCCGTCGCCGGCAGCGGCAGGTGGATTCCGCCGGCTGGCCTGCCCCGGAGCCGAGGAGACCTGGTCTCCGGCGGCCGCCCCGGAGAAGGGTAGACCTGTTCACCACCGCACCGCAGGCCCCTGCAGCGCCCTCCCCTTCTGGCGGAAGGCGCATTCAGCCGGCCGGCCGGCCGGCCCCGGGGCCGGGTAGACCTGATCTCAGACAGCCGCCCCGGAGAAGTGTAGACGTTCACTCCGGAACCGCGGGTTGCTGCAGTGCCCTCGCCGGCAGCGGCAGGTGTATTTTCCCGGCCAGCCGGCCCCGGAGCCGGGTAGACCTGGATTCCTGCGGCCGCCCCAGATAAGGGTAAACCTGTTCACGCCGGCGCCGCGGGCCGCTGCAGCGTCTTCCCCGCCGGCAGGAGGCGGAGGCCGCTGGGCGGCCGGCCGGCCTCGGAGCCGCGTAGACCTGGTGTTTGGCGGCCGCTTCAAAAAAGTGTAGACCTGTTCACCCCGCCGCCGCTGGCCGCTGCCCTCTCCACCGGCGGCAAGAGGCGGATGTTGCCAGCCGGCCGGCAGGACACAAAGCCATGTAGAACTGGTCTCCGGCGGCTGCCCTGTAGAAGGGCAGACCTTATCACCCCGGCGCAGCGGGCTGCTGCAGTGCCCTCGCCGCCGGCGGCACGTGGATTCCGCCGGCCGGCCGGCCCCAAAGCCGTGTAGATCTGGCCTCCGGCGGCCGCCCGGAGTAGGGTAGACCTTTTCACCCCAGCGCCGCGGGCCGCTGCAGCGCCCTCCCTGCCGGCGGCATGGGGATCACGCCGGCCGGCCGGCCCCGGAGCCGGGAAGACCTGGTCTCCGGCAGCCGCCCCGGAGAAGTGTAGATCTGTTCACCCCGGCGCCGCGGGCCGCTGCAGCCCCCTCCTAGCGGCGGAAGGTAGATGCTGCCGGTCAGCCGGCCAGCCCCGAAGCCAGGTAGACCTGGTCTCCAGCAGCCACCCGGAAGAAGGGTAGACCTGTTCACCCTGGCGCCACGGGCCGCTGTAGCGCCCTCTCCGCCGGCGGCAGGCAGATGCCGCCGACTGGCCAGCCCTGAAACCAGGAAGACCTGGTCTCCGGCGGTTGCTTCGGAAAAGGGTAGACCTGTTCTCTGGCGGCCGCCCTGGAGAAGGGTAGACCTGTTCACTCCGGAGCCGCGGGTTGCTGCAGCACCCTCGCCGGCAGCGGCAGGTGGACCTTGCTGGCCAGCTGATCTTGCCGGGCGGCCGGCCAGGGACCCGGGTCGACCTGGTCTCCGGCGGCAGCCCCGGAGAAGGGTAGATCTGTTCACCCCGGCGCCACGGGCTGCTGCAGCGTCTTCCCCGCCGGCGTAAGTTGGATGCCGCCGGCCGGCCAGCGGGCGTCGGAGCCAGGTAGAACTGGTCTCCGGCGGCCGCCCCGGAGAATTGTAGACCTGTTCGATCCGGAGCCGCGGGTTGCTGCATCGCCCTCGCCGGCAGCGGCAGGTGGATCCCGCCGTCCGGCCGGCTCCAGAGGTGAGGAGACCTGGTCTCCGGCGGCCGCCCCGGAGGAGGGTAGACTTTTCCACCACCGCAACGCAGGTCCCTGCAGCGCCACCCCTTCCGGCGGAAGTCGCATTCAGCCAGCCAGCCGGCCGGCCCTGGAGCCGGGTAGACCTGTTCTCAGGCAGCCGCCCCAGAGAAGTGTAGACATGTTCACTCCGGAGCCGCAGGGTGCTGCAGCGCCTTCTTCGCCAACGGGAGGTGGATGCCTGCCCGCGGGCCGGCCCCGGAGCAGGGTAGGCCTGGCCTCGGGCGGCTGCCCTAGAGAAGGGTAGACCTGCTAACCCCCGAGCCGTGGGCCGCTGCAGCACCCTTGCCGGCGGTGTCAGGAGGATGCCGCCGGCCGGCAGGCCACGGACCCGGGTAGACCTGGTCTCCTGCGGCCGCCCTGGAGAAGTGTAGACCTGTTCACCACTGCGATGCGGGCCGCTGCAGCGCCCTCCCCTCCTGCAGCAGGTGGATGCCGCCGGCCGACTGGCCTGCACCGAAGCCGGATAGACCTGGTCTCCGGTGGCCACCCGGGAGAAGGGTAGACCTGTTCACCCCCCCGCCGTGGGCCGCTGCAGCGCCCTCCCCGCCGGTGGCAGGGGGATCCTGCCGGCCGGCCAGCCCCGGAGTCGGGTAGACCTGGTCTCTGGCGTCCGCCCCAGAGTATGGTAGACATGTTCACCCCGGAGCTGCGGGTCGCTGCATCGGCCTCGCCGGCCGCGGCAGGGGGATCACGCCAGATGGCCGGCCCCACAGCAGAGGAGACCTGGTCTCCGGCGGCCGCCCCAGAGAAGGGTAGCCCTGTTCACCATCGCGCCGCAGGCCGCTGCAGTGCCCTCCCCTTCCGGAGGAAGGCGCATTAAGCCTGCTGGCCGGCCCGCCCCGAAGCCGGGTAGACCTGGACTCTGGCGGCCGTCGTGGAGAAGAGTAGGCCTGTTCACTCCGGAGACGCGGGTTGCTGCAGCGCCCTCGCCGTCAGCGGCAGGTTGATCTTGCCGGCCGGCCGGCCCCGGAGCAGGGTAGACCTGGTCTCCTGCGGTCGCCCTGGAGAAGGGTAGACCTATTCACACCGGCGCCGCGGGCCGCTGCAGCGCCCTCCCCGCCGGCGGGAGGCGGATGCCGCTGGCCGGCTGGGTGGCCTCGGAACCGGGTAGACCTGGTTACTGGTGGTTGCTTTGAAGAAGTGTAGACCTGTTCACCCCGCCACTGCAGGCCGCTGCAGCGCCCTCCCCCCCGGCTACAGGCGGATGCCACCGGCCAGCTTGCTGGCCCCGGAGCCGGGTAGACCTGGACTCCAGCAGCTGCTTCGGAGAAGGGTAGACCTGTTCACTCCGGCGCCGCGGGCCCCGGCAGCGTCCTCCCGTTCCGGCAGAACGCGGATGCCGCCAGCCGGCCTGCCGGCCCCGGAGCCGGATCGACCTGGTCTCCGGCGGACACCCCGGGAAAGGTAGACCTGTTCACTCCGGCACCACGGGCCGCTGCAGCGCCCTCCTCTCCGGCGAAAGGCGGATACCGCCGGTAGCCGGCCGGACCCATAACCGGGTAGACCTGGTCTCCGGCGGCCGCCCCAGAGAAGTGTAGACCTGTTCAACCCGGCGCCGCGGGCCGCTGCAGCGCCCTCCACGCCGCCGGCAGGCGGATGCTGCCGTCCCTCCGGCCGGCCCCGAAGCTAGGTAGACCTGGTCTCTGGCGGCCGCCCTGGAGTAGGGTAGACCTGTTCACCCTGGCGCCGCGGTCCGCTGTAGCGCCCTCCGTGTCGGCGGCAGGCGGATCGCCGGCCACCCTGAGAAGGGTAGACCTGTTCACCGAGCCACGGGTTGCTGCATGCGCCCGGCACAGGCGGCGGCACTGGATCCTGGCTGCGGCCAGCCGGGGGACCCGGATCCTGGAGACCTTGCGCCTCGCGGCGCGCCTGACCGCCGGCCACGGAGGATCCTGTTCTCCCACACCGAGGCGCCGCGGGCTGCTGCAGCGCCCTCCGCGCCGGCTGGAGACGGATGCCGCTGGCCGGCCGGGCAGCCTCGGAACCGGGTTGACCTGGTTACCGTCGGTTGCTTCGGAGAAGTGTAGACCTGTTCACCCCGCGGCTGCGGGTTGCTGCAGCGCCATCCTCCGGGCCGGATGCCACCGCCGGCTCATGGGCCTCCGGAGCTGGGTAGACTCTGGACTTGGCGGCTGCCGCGGAGAAGGGTAGGCCTGTGCACTCTGCTGTCGCTGGTTGCTGCAGCGCCTTCGCCGGCAGCGGCAGGTGGGTCTTGCCGGGCCGGCGGCTCGGAGCCGGGTAGACCTTGGTCTCCGGCGGTGTCCTGGTTTTAGGACAGGGTTCTGCCAAAAAAACGGCAGAAGTTTCCCTTGAAATAGAGAAATCAATGTCACCCTCCGAGTGTTATAATTGTTTCAAATCAAGGACTCAAGGCCGAGATAAGGAGGTAAAAGTAACAGCCTTTTACTACTCTAACTCACAGCACAAGAAGAAAACAACAAAATTATTAAAATTACCGACGAAAAACAGCAGAAAAAGTCAGTTGTAGTCCTTTCTTAGACGTGGACACACTCAGTCTGTGTCGTCTGGGGTGTAACTGTAGCAGGGCGGCACGGCTGCAGGCGAGGCGGGAGCCAGGAGGTGGAGGAACAGCTGCGGCCGGCTGGCTCAGGTGGGAGCTGCCCCAGTCCTGTGTCCAGATGACCAGTTGTATTCCCAGAGGTAGGAAGTATTTGGTCTTTGTAGTCAGCAGTGCCTCCGAGGTAGCAGGGCAGATGCTGGGCAGCTGAATGCCGCCGGCTCCTGGCCCCTACTCACACCGCCGAGCAGACTGGAGAAGTTCCTCCCCTCTCTCCCCGTGGAAAACAGCCGGGTCCTCCAGAAGCCCCTCCTGCGGCTTCCCTGAGTAGCTCCTCCCCGGAAGTCCGCATCCTCCGTAGCTCCGTCACCCCCGCGTCCAGGCATCCAAACCTGGGCACAGCCGGTTCTGTTAGCTACAATGGAAAATTCTCCCCATACATTGAAGGAACACAATCCCAACTTCAACATTATCCAATTTCCATGCCAATGTACAGCAAATTAAAACTTTAAATCTATACATACAGGCATTCGGCAAGTATCATAGATAATTCACCTGAACAAGATTCTGGGGATGCCGGTCTCCATCCTTGCATCACCACCAAGTGCAACCTGGTCCTTGAGAAACCACACAACAGGATTTTTTCTGAGCAGAGTTCACCCAAACAGTTCCTAACATGCCTCGGCTTGAAATTAATTCCCAGTTCTAAAAGTCCTGCACCACCAAGTGCTTTTAAGGTGGTTTTAAGCAGGCCATTGCACTGCTCGACTTTCCCAGCGCTTAGCATGGTAGGAATATGGTACACCCACCAATGCCATGTTCTTTAGCCCAGGTGCTAATACATATTTTTGAAATGAGTCCCATTGTCTGACTCACCTCTCTCAGGGGTACCATGGTTCCAAAGGACTTGTTTTTCCAGGCCTAGGATGGTGTTCCTAGCAGAAGGCAAGCACAGGGTAGGTCTCCAACCACCCGGTGGTGGCTTCCACCATGGTCAGCACTTAGCGCTTGCCTTGGCGGGTCTGAGGCAGTGTGATGTAGTCAATCTGCCAGGCCTCTCTGCATTTGTATTTGGGACCATCGCCCACCATACCAGAGGGGCTTCAGCCGCGGCTTGCTTGATGGCAGCATACGCCTCACAGTCATGGATAACCTGGGAAATACTGTCCACAGTTAGATCCACCCCTCGGTCTCGTGCCCACTTATAGGTATGCCTCTGCCCTGATGACCTGAGGCATCATGGGCCCATCGAGCCAGGAACAATTCTCCTTGTGTTCAATCTAAGTCTATTTTTGACACCTTATCTGTGCAGCCTGATCTACCCGCTTCACAGCCGTGTTCTTCACTAGCCCGACTCTTGGGAACATGGGCATCCACATGGCGGATTTTCACGGGTAGCTTCTCTATCCGAGTGGCAATGTCTTTCGACTCATCAGCAGCCCAGATTGGCTTCTCTGCTGCTGCCAGTCAGCCTTTTCCACCTTTCCAGCCAGCCCCACAGAGCATTGGCTACCATCCATGACAGAATCAGTGTAGAGGTAGAGCTTTGGCCATTTCTCTCAGCAATGAACCAAGGCCAGCTGAACAGCTTTGAGTTCAGCAAGTTGGCTTGATCCACCTTCTCCTTCGGTAGCTTGTGCAACCTGTCGGGGCTCCATACGGCTGCTTTCCACTTCCGATTCATTCCCACGATGCGACAGGAACCGCCGGTGAAAAGAGCGTAGCACGTTTCATCTGCTGGCAGCTGGTTGTAATGGTGGGGCTTCTTCAGCTCGGGTCATTTGCTTCTGCTCCTCCTCCTCGGCAAGACCAAAATCTTCACCTTCTGCCAGTTTGTAATTATCTCCAAAATCCCAGGGCGATTTGGGCTACCAATGCGGCACGCGTAATGAGGGCAATCCCCTTGCTCCATGTGGCGTCGGTGGCATGGTGGGTAGAAGGAACCTTCCTCTGAACATCCACCCCAGCACTGGCAGTCAGGGTGCCAGGAGAAGTTGTGCTTCTGTGCCAATTACCTCTGAGGCAGCTTGAACTCCTTCACAGGGCAGCCAAGATTTCCTTCTCCGTCGGAGGTAATTGGCTTCAGAACCTCTGGTAACCTCTGCCCAGAATCCCAGGGGTCGGCTCGAAGTTTCACCAGGCACCTTCTGCCAAAGGCTCCAGGACAGACCATGGTTCCCGGCTGCAGAATAGAGAACATTCTTTACCTCTGGTCCTGTCCTGACTGGGCTAAGGGCTACAGCATGAGCGATCTCCTGCTTGATCTGGGCGAAGGCTTGCTGCTGTTCAGGGCCCCAGTGGAAATCATTCTTCTTGCGGGTGACCAGGTAGAGAGGGCTCACAATCTGGCTGTATTCAGAGATATGCATTCTCCAAAAGCCTATGGCACCTAGGAAAGCTTGTGTTTCCTTCTTGTTTGTTGGTGCTGACATTGCAGTGATCTTATCGATGACCTCAGTGGGGACCTGGCGCCATCCGTCTTGCCACTTCACTCCCAGGAACTGGATCTCTCGAGCAGGTCCTTTGACTTTGCTTTCTTGATGGCAAAGCCAGCTTCCAGCAAAATCTGGATGATTTTCTCTCCCTTCTCAAAGACCTCTGCTGCTTGTTGTTCCCACACAATGATGTCATCAATGTATTGCAAATGTTCTGGGGCCTCACCCTTTTCCAGTGCAGCCTGGATCAGCCCATGGCAGATGGTAGGCTGTGTTTCCACCCTGGGGCAGTCGGGTTCCAGGTGTACTGCACACCCTCCAGGTGAAAGCAAACTGAGGCCTGCACTCTGCTGCCAAAAGGAATGGAGAAAATGCATTGGCAATGTCAATGGTGGCATACCACCTTGCTGCCTTGACTCCAGCTCATACTGCAGATCCAGCATGTCCGGCACGGCTGCGCTCAGTGGTGGAGTCACTTCATTCAATGCCCTGTAGTCCACAGTCA
This sequence comes from Muscicapa striata striata, assembly GCA_030060385.1. Taxonomy (NCBI): domain Eukaryota; kingdom Metazoa; phylum Chordata; class Aves; order Passeriformes; family Muscicapidae; genus Muscicapa; species Muscicapa striata. The sequence continues at coordinate 13,295 of JAREIS010001105.1, forward strand.
GTCTCCATTCCTTCAGACTTGCGCACAGGCAGATGGGGCTGTTGAAGGGTGAGTGGGTTTTGCTCACCACCCCTACCCAGCTCACGGATCATCATCTGGATGGGGATCACAGCATCTCGATTTGTCCGGTACTGCCGCGGGCACTGTCATGGTGGCAATTGGTACCTGTTACCTCACTACTGAGGAGTCCTACTGCAGATGATTTTCTGGACAGTCCAGGCAAGGTGTTCAACTGCTTAATACTTCTGCCGATACAGCAGCTATTCCAAAAAGCCCACCTGTATCTCCCTGATCTTTGTAGTAGCCATTCCCTGCAGGGAGTCTATGCCTAGGAATGCACGGTGCCCCTGGGGGCCAGTTACAATCGGATGTTTCTGCCACCCTTTCCTGTCAGGCTAATCTCAGCTCTGCAAGGGGCCCTCATGATCTCCCCTGTCACCTCAACAATGGAAACAGGTACCTTCCCCACATGTTCTGATGGTATCATGTGGCATTCTGAACCAGTATCAACTAACACTCTATGTTTCTGTGGCTTTGCATGTGCCAGGCCATCGCACCCACACTACCCAGTAGATCCTGTTATCCCATGCCTCCCCACAGAGGCAGGGCCCTCTAGCCCTGGTTATTATTTCCTTCCTGGGCATGCAGGTGGAGGTCCTTCCAGGGATCTGACAGATCATCCTCCTTCTGCAGTACCCTCCTGTACCTTGCTGTGTGTGAGGTTGAGGCTACCTTCATTTTAGCTGGTTCCTCGTTGGCATTTCTCCTGGAGCTGACGCACCTACATGTGCCAGGACAGAAGTGGGCCTTTATCCCATTTTTCCGGCGTCTTCCTTGTCTCGCAGGAAGAACCACAGGTCAGTTCGTGAGGGGTATCCTCTGTCCCTAGCTGGGGAGCGTTGGGTGTGCGATTTTGGGCCAGTGACTTACTGGTGCTGCATTGACTTTATCTCCTCCTCCTTTATAATCTCCTCACCTCTCCTTTCAACCCTCTCATCCCCTTCATCTCCTTCTGACCTGTTGGAGGTCCCTGGACACAGCAGAGACTCCTTGGCCTGCACTGGCCATTAATCATACTGTCAAAATTTCTGAGCTGTTGGCAACAGAACCCATTGCCCTGGTGGTCACCAGCCCTAATCAGTGCATGCAGGTGGGACCCAGATGGCCCCAGGGTTGCCAGATCCCACAACATCTGCTCCTGTGCACCCTGACCTTGTCAGGCCGCTCATTATGTCCATCCATCCCAAAGAGTACTTAATATCGTTATTTCCTCAGCTGCTGATCCCTTCATCAATGGTCTTCCAGCGCATTCTATGGTGGTACCGCATTCTCTTGTGGATAAACTTTCACACTCTTGTATTAGAAGTCAGCTCCCAAAGGGAAAGGAGGCCTTGCCTCACGAATGTCTGGTCTATTACTTGAGTCTCGGGACATGATCTCAAATTCTGGCCTCATGCCATCCAGTTGTACAAATTTCCCATAAGGTCCTAGTGACACGGTTAAATTCAGGGTTGTAAAAAGGCTCACGCCTCACGCACAATGTCTTTCAAAAGAGGTTTAGAGAGAATTACATGAGAGAGACTCGGTGACAATTCCCAACCTCTGTCTCTTGCTGACTGTGAGTACCCTCCTGGCTGATCCCCACTATCTAGGTGCTTGTTTTAATCTTAGATTTCCTAGTTTCCACAGGGGCAACTGCTGCTGGCTGTGGCTGCCCCTGTGATCCAGCTGGAACCTGGACAGATGTAACATCTATGGGTTCCACTGCAGCACCACTCAGACTCTCCTCTTAGGGCAGGGGAGGGTTTCTCACTAGCTGGGGAAAGGTGCTCCTTCAGCACTTGGCCCTGCTCCTTCAACACCTGGCCCATGTCCCGTATCTCCTTCACTAGAACCCCACCCACTCTGGCTGGTTCATTTCTGCAGTGGGCTGTGGGTCAACACCAGGCTCTGGGGCAGCATCTCTAGTCTCAGGGACAGGGGCAGGCTCTGGGGCAGCATCCCTAGTCTCTGGGACAGGGGCAGGGTCTGGGGCAGCGTGTTTGACGGTTGTTATCCAAGCCAGTAATCCCTTGTTTCTGAATGCTAAGTAAAGCAGGCCCATCAGCAACACCAGCCATGGAACTCGGGTATTCACTAACCATGTGGCCTTTGGTAAATTAATCTCCCAGTTCTTAAAAGTCCCCCCACCAAGTGCTTTTAAGGTGGTTTTAAGCAGGCCATTGCACCGTTCGACTTTCCCAGCCGCTGGTGCATGGTAGGGAATATGGTACACCCACTCAATGCCATGTTCTTTAGCCCAGGTGCTAACAAGGCTATTTTTGAAATGAGTCCCATTGTCTGACTCAATTCTCTCAGGGGTACCATGTCTCCAAAGGACTTGTTTTTCCAGGCCTAGGATGGTGTTCCTAGCAGTAGCGTGGGGCACAGGGTAGGTCTCCAACCACCCGGTGGTGGCTTCCACCATGGTCAGCACGTAGCGCTTGCCTTGGCGGGTCTGAGGCAGTGTGATGTAGTCAATCTGCCAGGCCTCTCCGTACTTGTATTTGGACCATCGCCCACCATACCAGAGGGGCTTCAGCCGCTTGGCTTGCTTGATGGCAGCACACGTCTCACAGTCATGGATAACCTGGGAAATACTGTCCACAGTTAGATCCACCCCTCGGTCTCGTGCCCACTTATAGGTGGCGTCTCTGCCCTGATGACCTGAGGCATCATGGGCCCATCGAGCCAGGAACAATTCTCCCTTGTGTTCCCAATCTAAGTCTATCTTTGACACCTCTATCTGTGCAGCCTGATCTACCCGCTCGTTGTGCCGGTGTTCTTCACTAGCCTGACTCTTGGGAACATGGGCATCCACATGGCGGACTTTCACGGGTAGCTTCTCTATCCGAGTGGCAATGTCTTTCGACTCATCAGCAGCCCAGATTGGCTTTCCTCTACGTTGCCAGTCAGCCTTTTTCCACCTTTCCAGCCAGCCCCACAGAGCATTGGCTACCATCCATGAATCAGTGTAGAGGTAGAGCTTTGGCCATTTCTCTCTCTCAGCAATGTCCAAGGCCAGCTGAACAGCTTTGAGTTCAGCAAGTTGGCTTGATCCACCTTCTCCTTCGGTAGCTTGTGCAACCTGTCGTGTGGGGCTCCATACGGCTGCTTTCCACTTCCGATTCATTCCCACGATGCGACAGGAACCGTCGGTGAAAAGAGCGTAGCACGTTTCATCTGCTGGCAGCTGGTTGTACGGTGGGGCTTCTTCAGCTCGGGTCACTTGCTTCTGCTCCTCCTCCTCGGCAAGACCAAAATCTTCACCTTCTGGCCAGTTTGTAATTATCTCCAAAATCCCAGGGCGATTTGGGTTACCAATGCGGGCACGCTGCGTAATGAGGGCAATCCCCTTGCTCCATGTGGCGTCGGTGGCATGGTGGGTAGAAGGAACCTTTCCTCTGAACATCCACCCCAGCACTGGCAGTCGGGGTGCCAGGAGAAGTTGTGCTTCTGTGCCAATTACCTCTGAGGCAGCTTGAACTCCTTCATAGGCAGCCAAGATTTCCTTCTCCGTCGGAGTGTAATTGGCTTCAGAACCTCTGTAACCTCTGCTCCAGAATCCCAGGGGTCGGCCTCGAGTTTCACCAGGCACCTTCTGCCAAAGGCTCCAGGACAGACCATGGTTCCCGGCTGCAGAATAGAGAACATTCTTTACCTCTGGTCCTGTCCTGACTGGGCCAAGGGCTACAGCATGAGCGATCTCCTGCTTGATCTGGGCGAAGGCTTGCTGCTGTTCAGGGCCCCAGTGGAAATCATTCTTCTTGCGGGTGACCAGGTAGAGAGGGCTCACAATCTGGCTGTATTCAGGGATATGCATTCTCCAAAAGCCTATGGCACCTAGGAAAGCTTGTGTTTCCTTCTTGCTTGTTGGTGCTGACATTGCAGTGATCTTATCGATGACCTCAGTGGGGACCTGGCGCCATCCGTCTTGCCACTTCACTCCCAGGAACTGGATCTCTCGAGCAGGTCCTTTGACTTTGCTTTTCTTGATGGCAAAGCCAGCTTCCAGCAAAATCTGGATGATTTTCTCTCCCTTCTCAAAGACCTCTGTTGCCGTGTTCCCCCACACAATGATGTCATCAATGTATTGCAAATGTTCTGGGGCCTCACCCTTTTCCAGTGCAGCCTGGATCAGCCCATGGCAGATGGTAGGGCTGTGTTTCCACCCCTGGGGCAGTCGGTTCCAGGTGTACTGCACACCCCTCCAGGTGAAAGCAAACTGAGGCCTGCACTCTGCTGCCAAAGGAATGGAGAAAAATGCATTGGCAATGTCAATGGTGGCATACCACCTTGCTGCCTTGGACTCCAGCTCATACTGCAGATCCAGCATGTCCGGCACGGCTGCGCTCAGTGGTGGAGTCACTTCATTCAATGCCCTGTAGTCCACAGTCAGTCTCCATTCCCCTTCAGACTTGCACACAGGCCAGATGGGGCTGTTGAAGGGTGAGTGGGTTTTGCTCACCACCCCTTGGCTCTCCAGCTCACGGATCATCTTGTGGATGGGGATCACAGCATCTCGATTTGTCCGGTACTGCCGGCGGTGCACTGTCATGGTGGCAATTGGTACCTGTTACTCTGTCACTTTCAGGAGTCCTACTGCAGATGGATTTTCTGACAGTCCAGGCAAGGTGTTCAACTGCTTAATACTCTCTGCCGATACAGCAGCTATTCCAAAAGCCCACCTGTATCCCCTTGGATCTTTGTAGTAGCCATTCCTGAGGAAGTCTATGCCTAGAATGCACGGTGCCCCTGGGCCAGTTACAATCGGATGTTTCTGCCACCCCTTTCCTGTCAGGCTAATCTCAGCTTCCAGCAAAGTAAATTCCTGTGATCCCCCTGTCACCCCAACAATGGAAACAGGTACCTTCCCCACATGTTCTGATGGTATCAGGGTGCATTCTGAACCAGTATCAACTAACACTCTATGTTTCTGTGGCTTTGATGTGCCAGGCCATCGCACCCACACTACCCAGTAGATCCTGTTATCCCATGCCTCTCCCTGGCTAGAGGCAGGGCCCCTCTAGCCCTGGTTATTATTTCCTTCCTGGGCATGCATAGTGGAGGTCCCTTCCAGGGGATCTGACAGATCATCCTCCCTTCTGCAGTACCCTGTACCTTGGTTGTGTGAGGTTGAGGCTACCTTCATTTTAGCGCGGTTCCCTCGGTTGGCATTTCCCTCCCTGAGCTGACGCACCCGTGCTGCCAGGACAGAAGTGGGCTTCCTATCCCATTTTTCCATGTCTTCCCCATGGTCTCGCAGGAAGAACCACAGGTCAGTTCGTGAGGGGTATCCTCTGTCCCTAGCTGGGGAGCGTTGGGTGTGCGATTTGGGGCCTGTGACTCGTACTGGTGCTGCATTGATCTTCCTTATCTCCTCCCTTATAATCTCCCTCACCTCTCCTTTCAACCCTCTCATCCCCTTCATCTCCTCTTGGACCTGTTGGAGGTCCCTGGACACAGCAGAGACCTTGGCCTGCACTGGGCCATTAATCATACTGTCAAAATTTCTGAGCTTGCTGGCAACAGAACCTACTGTCTCTCGGTGGTCATCAGCCCTAATCAGTGCAATGTAGGTAGTAAATTCAGATGGCCCCAGGGTTGCCAGATCCCACAACATCTGCCCTGTGCACCTGACCTTGTCAGGGTCATTGTCATGCTGTCCATCCATCCCAAAGAGTACCTCTAATACTGCCACTTCCCTCAGCTGCTGGATCCCTTCATCAATGGTCTTCCAGCGCATTCTATGGTGGTGCTCCTGCATTCTCTCTTTGTGGATAAACTTCTCTCTCACACTCATTAGAAGCCGTTCCCAAAGGGAAAGGAGGCCTTGCTCCCTTACGAATGTCTGGTCCACACCTGAGTCCTGGGACAAGGATCCCAAATTCCTGGCCTCAGTGCCATCCAGTTGTACACCTCTCCCCATAAGGTCCCAGACACGAAGTAACCAGGTTGTAAAGGCTCACGGCCCCGTCGCACAATGTCTTTTCGCAGGTTACGGAGAGTGTCATATGAGAGAGACTCGGTGACAATCTCAACCTCTGGCTCCCTTGCTGACTGTGAGGACCCTCCTGGCTGATCCCCACTATCTAGGTGCTTTGTTTTAATCTTAGATTTCCTAGTTTCCACAGGGGCAACTGCTGCTGGCTGTGGCTGCCCCTGTGATCCAGCTGGAACCTGGACAGATGTAACATCTATGGGTTCCACTGCAGCACCATCAGACTCTCCTCTTTAGGGCAGGGGGAGGGTTTCTCACTAGCTGGGGAAAGGTGCTCCTTCAGCACTTGGCCCTGCTCCTTCAACACCTGGCCCATGTCCCGTATCTCCTTCACTAGAACCCCCACCCACTCTGGCTGGTTCATTTCTGCAGTGGGCTGTGGGTCAACACCAGGCTCTGGGGCAGCATCTCTAGTCTCAGGGACAGGGGCAGGCTCTGGGGCAGCATCCCTAGTCTCTGGGACAGGGGCAGGGTCTGGGGCAGCGTGTTTGACGGTTGTTATCCAAGCCAGTATTCCCTTGTTTCTGAATGCTAAGTAAAGCAGGCCCATCAGCAACACCAGCCATGGAATAATAATACTAGCAATTAAAGCAAATCTGAAATCCTTGAAAACTGGTGGGGTAGCCTCAAAAAACTGGGTGACAGGTTGGGAGAAAATTTCCCTTGCATTCATTGCCTCACAGTAAGTACCATTGTTGAAATAACCCCAGAAACACGCAGTTAGAGTACGATAGCTCAGGATCCACGTGGCAAATTTCCAGAAAAAATTAAAAACCCATGAATTCCTGACAAAATCAATCCAAAACACAAATCGGATCATAGCTACAATAAATTTGGTGAGGGGGCCCATATTCAAAAAAGGGCTTGCAAATGGGAGAGAAATAGCTGTGACCGCGTGGAGCCCAAAAGATTAAACTAGACAACATGTTGCCACTTAAGAGCTGCTACTCCTCTCTTAACTCGCCTTTTAATGCCCTCAGCCCCACGTTGGGCGCCAAAATCTGTCCTGGTTTTAGGACAGGGTTCTGCCAAAAAACGGCAGAAGTTTCCCTTTGAAATAGAGAAATCAATGTCACCCCCCTCCGAGTGTTATAATTGTTTCAAATCAAGGACTCAAGGCCGAGATAAGGAGGTAAAAGTAACAGCTCTTTACTACTCTAACTCACAGCACAAGTAGAAAACAACAGTAATTATTAAAATTACCGACGAAAAACAGCAGAAAAAGTCAGTTGTAGTCCTTTCTTAGACGTGGACACACTCAGTCTGTGTCCGTTCCTGGGGGTGTAACTGTAGCAGGGCCGGCACGGCTGCAGGCGCAGGCGGGAGCCAGGGAGGTGGAGTGGAACAGCCACGGCCGGGCTGGCTCAGGTGGGAGCTTTTCGTTCCGGTCCTGTGTCCAGATGACCAGTTGTATTCCCAGAGGTAGGAAGTATTTGGTCTTTGGTAGTCAGCAGTGCATCCGAGGTAGCAGGGCAGATGCTGGGCAGCTGAATGCCGCCGGCTCCCGGGTCTCCTACCTCCTCACACCGCCGAGCAGACTGGAGAAGTTCCCCCTCCCCCTCTCTCTCCCCGGAAAACAGCCGGGCCCCTCCAGAAGCCTCGTGCTTCCCTGAGTAGCTCCCCCCCTCCCCGGAAGTCCGCATCCCCCTCCGGGTAGCTCCGGTCCCACCCACCCGCCCGTCCAGGGCCATCACAAACCCTGGGCACAGCCGGCGGGTTCTGTTAGCATTACAATGGGAAAAAATTCTCCCCACTCATACATTGAAGGAACACAATCCCAAACTTCAACAGGCGGCCACCCCGGATAACGGTAGACCTGTTCACACCGGATACGCGGAGCGCTGCAGCGCCTTCCCCGCCGGAGCAGGTGGATTCCGAACGCCGGCCGGCCGGCCCTTAAGTCTTGGAAACCTGGTCTCTGGCGGCAACCCAGTAGAAGGGTAGACCTGTTGACCCCGGCGCCGCGGGCCGCTGTGGCTACCTCCCCGCCAGCAGCAGGCGGATGCCACCGGCCGGCCAGCCGGCCCCAGAGCCAGGTAGACCTGGTCTCCGGCGGCCGCCCCAAGAAGGGCAGACCTGTTCACCCCCACGCCGCGGGCCGCTGCAGCGCCCTCCCAACCTGCAACAGGCGGACGCCGCCGCCCGGCCGGCCGTTTACAGAGCCCGGTAGACCTGGTGTCCGGTGGCCGCCCCATAGAAGGGTAGACCTGTTCACCCCGGTGCCGCGGGCCGCTGCAGCGCCCTCCCCACCGGCGGCAGGCGGATGTTGCCAGCCGGCCGGACTGCCCTGGAGCCGGGTAGACCTGGTCTCTGGCGGCCAACCCTGAGAAGGGTAGAACTGTTCACCCCGGCGCCGCGGGACGCTGCAGCACCCTCGCCGCCTGCAATAGGCGGAATCCACCGGCTGGCCGGACGGCCCCGGAGCCGTGTAGACCTGGTCTCCGGCGGCCGACGCTGAGAAGGGTAGACCTGTTCACCCTGGCGCCGCGGGCCGCTGCAGCGCCCTCCCCGCCTGCAAAAGGCCGATGCCGCCGGCCTCCTGGCCGGCTCCGGAGCCGGGTAGACATGATCTCCGCTGGCTGCCCCGGAGAAGGTATACCTGTTCACCCAGCGCCACGGGCCGCTGAAGCTCCCTCCCCTCCGGCGGTCGGCGGATGCCGCCGGCCAGAATGCCGGCCCCCGAGCCCGGTAAACCTGGTCTCCGGTGGCCGCCACGGAGAACGGTAGACCTGTTCACTCCGGAGCCGCGGGCCGCTGCAGCGACCTTGCCGGCGGCGACAGGTGGATCCCGCCGGCCGGCGGGCCCCGGAGCCGGGTAGACCTGGTCTCCAGTGGCCACCTCGGAGAAGGGTAGACCTGTTCATCCCGGCGCCGTGGGCCGCTGGAGAGCCCTCCCCGCCGGCGGCAGGCGGATGCTGCCGGCCTCCTGTCTGGCCCCGGAACCAGGTAGACCTGGTCTCCGGCGGCCGACCCGGAGGAGGGTAGACCTGTTCACACCGGCGCCACAGGCCGCTGCAGCTCGCTCCCCTCTGGCGGCAGGCGGATGCAGCCGGTTGGCCTGCCGGCCACGGAGCAGGGCTAATATGGTCTCCGGCGGCCCCCTCGGAGAAGGGTAGACCTGTTCACCGCCACGCCGCAAGCCGCTGCAGCGCCCTCCCCTTCCGGCGGAAGGCAGATTTCCCAGGCCCGTCCGCCTGTCCCGGGCCCGAGTAAAGTTGGTCTCCGGCGGCCGCCACAAAGAAAGGTAGGCATGTTCACCCCAGTGCTGCGGGCCGCTGCAGAGCCCCCCCGCCAGTGGCAGGTGGATACCGCCGGCCGGCCGGCCGGCCCCAAAGCCGGGTAGACCTGGTCTCCGGCGGCCGCCTCGGAGAAGGGTAGACCTGTTCGCCCCAGCACCGTGGGCTGCTGCAGCGCCCTCTCCGTTGGCAGCAAGCGGATGCTGATGGCTGGCTGGCCGGCCCCGGAGCCGGGTAGACCTGGTCTCCGGCGGCCGCCCTGGGAAAGGGTAGACCTGTCCACACCGGCGCTGCTGACTGCTGGAGCGCCCTCCCTGCCTGCGGCAGGCGGATGCCGCAGGTCGGCCGTCTGGCCGGCCCTGGAGACGGGTAGACATGGTCTTTGACCGCGGCCCCGGAGAAGGGTAGACCTGTACACCCCGGCTCTGCGGGCCGCTTCAGCGCCCTCCCCTTCCGGCGGAACGTGGATGGTGGTGGCCGGCCGGCAGGCCCCGGAGCACGGTAGACCTGGTCTCCGGAGGCCGCCCCGGAGAAGGGTAGAACTATTCACTCCGGCGCCGTGGGCCACTGCAGCGCCCTTCTCTCCGGCGGAAAGCGGATGCCGCGAGCCGGCCAGCCGACCCGGAGTTGGGTAGACCTGGTCTCCGGCGGCCGCCCCGGAGAAGGGTAGACCTGTTCACCACCGCACCACAGGCCGCTGCAGCGCCCTCCCCGCCGCTGGGAGGCGGATTCCAGCGGTTGGCCTGCCGGCCCCGGAGCTGGGTAAACGTAGTCTCCGGCGGCAGCCCCGGAGAAGGGTAGACATGTTCATCCCAGAGCCGCGGGCCAATGCAGCGCCCTCGCCGGCGGCGACAGGTGGATCCCGCCGGCCGGCCGGCCCTCCATCCGGGTAGACCTGGTCTCCGGCGGCTGCCCCGGAGAAGGGTAGGCCTGTTCACCGCCACACCGCGGGGCGCTGCAGCACCCTCCCCTTCCGGCGGAAGGCGGATTCCCCAAGCTGGCTGGCCTGCCCCGGAGCCGGGTGGACCTGGTCTCTGGCGGCCGCAACGGAGAAGGATAGACCTGTTCATCACCAGGCCGCGGGCCGCTGCAGCGCCCTCCCCTTCTGGCGGAAGGCGGATTCCGCCGGTAGGCCGGCCGGCTTCGGAGCCGGGTACACCTGGTCTCCGACGGCCGCCACAAAGAGAGGTAGACCTGTTCATCCTGGCGCCACGGGCCGCTGCAGCGCTTTTCCTCACCGGCTGAAGGCAGACGCCAGTGGCCGGCCGGCCGGCCCCGAAGCCGGGTAGCCCTGGTCTTCGGCGGCCGCTACAAAGAAAGTTACACCTTTTCACCCCGGCGCCACGGGCCGCTGAAGCGCCCTCTCCGCCGACGGCAAGAGGCGGATGTCGCCAGCCGGCCGGCAGGACACAAAGCCATGTAGAACTGGTCTCCAGCGGCTGCCCTGTAGAAGGGTAGACGTTATCACCCCTGCGCAGCGGGCTGCTGCAGCGCCCTCCCCTCCGGCAGCAGGCGGATGCTGCCGGCCTGCCTGCCGGCCCTGGAGCCGGGCAGACCTGGTCTCCGGCGGCCGCCCCAGAGAAAGGTAGACCTGTTCACCACCGCGCCACGGGCCGCTGCAGCGCCCTCCCATTCCGGCAGAAGGTGGATTTAGCCGGCCGGCCAACTGGCCCCGGAGCGGGGTAGACCTGGTCGCCGGCGGCCGCCCTGGGGAAGGGTAGACCTGTTCACCCCGGAGCCATGGGCTGCTGCAGCGCACTCCTCGCCAACGGCAGGCGGATGCTGCCGGCCGAAGGGCAGGCCACGGAGCCAGGTAGAGCTGGTCTCTGGCGGCCGCCCCGGAGAAGGGTAGATCTGTTCACCCCGGCGCCACAGGCCGCTGCAGCGCCCTCCCCGCCGGCGGCAGGCGGATTCCCCAGGTCGGCCGGCCGGCCCCGGAGCCGGGTAGACCTGGTCTCCGGTGGCCGCCCTGGAGAAGGGTAGACCTTTGCACTCCGGCGCCGCAGGCAGCTGCAGCGCCCTCCTCTCCGGCCGTAGGCGGATGCCGCGGCCGGCCGGCCGGCAATGGAGCCGGGTACACCTGGTCGTTTGCAGCCACCCCGGAGAAGGGTAGACCTATTCATCCCGGTGGCGCGGGCTGCTGCAGCGCCCTTCCCGCCTGCGGCATGTGGAAGCCGCCGGTCGGCCAGCTGATCCTGGAGCCGGGTAGACCTGGTCTCCGGCTGTCGCCCCTGAGAAAGGTAGACCTGTTCACCTCGGCGTCGCGGGCCGCTGCAGCGCCCTCCCCTTCCGGCGGAAGACGGATTCCCCAGGCCGGCCGGCCGGCCCCGAAACCGGATAGACCTGGTCTCCGGCGGCCGACCCAGAGAAGCGTAGACCTGTTCACCCCAGCGCCGCGGGGCGCTGCAGCGCCCTCCTCGCCGGCGGCAGGTTGATGCCGATGGCCGGTCAGCCGGCCCAGGAGCCGGGTAGAGCTGGTCTCCGGCAGCTGCCCTGATGAAGGGTAGACCTGTTCACCCTGGTGCCGCGGGCCGCTGCAGCGTCCTCCCCGCCGGCAGGAGGCGGATGCTGCCAGCCAGCGGGCCGGCCCCCGAGCCTGGTAGACCTGGACTCTGGCAGCCGCCGCGGAGAAGGGTAGGCCTGTTCACTCCGGAGACGCGGGTTGCTGTAGCGCCCTCGCCATCAGCGGCAGGTGGATCTTGCCGGCCGGCCGGCCCCGGAGCCGGGTAGACCTGCTCTCCGGCGGCCATCCGGGAGATTGGTAGACCTGTTCACACCGGCGCCGCGGGCTGCTGCGCCACCCTCCCCGCCGGCAGGAGGCAGATGCCGCCAGCCTGCCGGCCGGCCCCAAACCCAGGTACACCTGGTCTCCGGCAGTTGCTTCGGAGAAGGGTAGACCTGTTCACCCCGGCGCTGCGGGCCGCTGCAGCATCCTCCCCGATGGCAGGAGGCGGATGCCGCCAGCCAGCCGGCTGGCCCTGGTGCCGGGTAGACCTGGACTCCGGCGGCCGCCCCGGAGAAGGATAGATATGTTCACTTTGGAGCCGCGGGCCGCTGCAGCGCCCTCCCCGCCTGCGGCAAGCGAACGTAGGCGGCCGGCCTTCAGGCCCCGGAGCCGGGTGGACCTGGTTTCCGGCGGCTGCGCCGGAGAAGGGTGGACCTGTTCACTCCGGAGCCGCGGGTTGCTGCATCGCCCTCGCCGGCGCTGGCAGGTTGATCACGCCGGACGGCCGGCCCCTGAGCCGAGGAGACCTGGTCTCCGGCGGCCGACCCGGAGAAGGGTAGACCTGTTCACCACCGCGCCGCAGGCCGCTGCAGCGCCCTCCCCTTCCGGCAAGAAGGCGCATTCAGCCAGCCGGCCGGCCAGACCGCCCCGGAGCCAGGCAGACCTGGTCTCCGGCGGCCGCCCCGGAGAAGGGTGGATCTGTTCACACCAGCGCCGCGGGCCGCTGCAGCGACCTCCCCGCCGGCGGGAGACGGATGCCGCTGGCCGGCTGGGCGGCCTCGGAACCGGGTAGACCTGGATACCGGCGGTTGCTTCGGAGAAGTGTAGACCTGTTCAACCCGCTGCTGGGGGCCGCTGCTGCGCTCTCCCCCCCGGCTACAGGCGGATGCCGCCTGCCAGCTGGCCGGCGCTGGAACTTTTTAGACCTCGTCTCCGGCGGACGCCCTGGAGAAAGTTAGACCTGTTCACTCCGGTACCACGCGCCGCTGCTGCGCCCTCCTCTCCAGCGAAAGGCGGATGCCGCCGGTGGCCGGCCGGACCCGGAACCGGCTAGACCTGGTCTCCGGCGGCCGCCCCACAGAAGGGTAGACCTGTTCACAACGGCGCCGCGGGCCGTTGCAGCGCCCTCCCTGCTGTCGGGAGACGGATACCCCTGGCCGGCCGGGCGGCCTCGGAACCAGGCAGACCTGGTATCCTGCGCTTGCTTCGGGGAAGTGTAGACCTGTTCACCCCGCGGCTGCGGGTTGCTGCAGCGCCCTCCCCTCCGGTGGCAGGCGGATGTCGACGGCTGGCCAGCCGGCCTTGGAGTCGGGTACACCTGGACTCTGGCAGCCACCCCGGAGAAGGGAAGTCCTGTTCACTCCGGAGCCACGGGTTACTGCAGCGCCCTCACCAGCAGCGGCAGATTTTTCTTGCCGGCCGGCCGGCCCCGGAGCCGGGTAGACCTGGTTACCGGCGGCCGCCCCGGATAGGGGTAGACCTGTTCACCCAGCGCCGCGGGCCGCTGGAGCACCCTCCTCTCCGGCGGTTGTCGGATGCCGCCTGCCGGCCATCCGGCCCCAGAGCCGGGTAAAACTTTTCTCCGGCGGCCGCCCTGGAGAAGGGTAGACCTGTTAACCCCGGAGCCGCGAGCCGCTGCAGCGCCCTCGCCGGCGGCGACAGGTGGATCCCGCCGGCCGGCCAGCCCCGGAGCCAGGTAGACCTGGTCTCCGCTGGCCACCCCAGATAAGGGTAGACCTGTTCATCCCGGCGCCGCAACAGCTGCAGCGCCGTCTCCGTCGGCGGCAGGCGGATGTCGATGGCCGGCCGGCCCGCCCCAGAGCCGGGTAGACCTGGTCTCTGAGGGCAGCCCCGGAGAAGGGTAGACCTTTTAACCCCGGCGCCGCGGGCCCCTGCAGCGTCTTCCCCGCCGGCGTGAGGCAGATGCCACTGGCCGGACGTCCGGCCTCGGAGCCGGGTAGACTTGGTCTTTCGCGGCCGCTACGGAGAAGTGCAGATCTGTTCACCCCGACGCCACTGCCACTGCAGCGCCCTCCCATCCAGCGGCAGGCGGATGCCGCAGGCCGGCCTGCCAGCCCTGGAGCCAGAAAGACCTGGTCTCCGGCCGCTGCCCCAGAGAAGGGTAGACCTGTTAACCCCGGAGCCGCGGGCCGCTGCAGCGCCCTCCCCGCCAAGGGCACGGGGATCCCGCTGGCAGGCCGGCCCCGAAGCCAAGAAGACCTGGTCTCCGGCGGCCGCCCAGGAGAAGTGTAGACCTCTTCACACCGGCACCGTGGGCCGCCGCAGCCCACTCTTAGCGGCGGCAGGCGGATTCTGCCGGCCGGCCGGCTTCAGAACCGGGTAGACCTGGTCTCCAGCGACCGCCCCATAGAAGGGTAGACCTGTTCACCACAGTGCCGCAGTCCGCTGCAGTGCCCTCCACTTCCGGAGGAAGGCGCATTCAGCCGGCCAGCCAGCCCGCCCCGGAGCCGGGTAGACCTGGTCTCCAGCGGCCGCCCCGGAGAAGGGTAGACCTGTTCATCCTTCAGCCACGAGCCGCTGCAGCGCCCTCGCCGGCGGCGGCAGGTGGATCACGCCGGCCGGCAAGCCCCGGAGACGGGTAGACCTGGTCTCTGTTGGCCACCCGGAGAAGGGTAGACCTGTTCACCCCGGAGCCGCGAGCCGCTGCAGTGCCCTCTCTGCCGGCAGGAGGCGGATGCCGCCGTCCAGCCCGCCAGCCTCAAAGCCTGGTCGACCTTGCCTCCGGCCGTTAGTTCAGAGAAGTGTTGACCTGTTCACCCCGGCGCCACGGGCCGCTGCAGCGTCTTCCCCGCCGGCAGGAGGCGGATGCCGCCGGCCGTCTGGCCGGCCCCGGACCCAGGGAGACGTGGTCTCCGGCGGCCGCCCCGGAGAAGGGTAGACCTCTCCACCTTGGCGCCGCGGGCCGCAGCAGCGCCCTCCTCGAAACCGGGAGATGGATGCTGCCGGCCGGCCGGCACCGGAGCCGAGTAGACCTGGTCTCCGGCGGCCGCCCCGGAGAAGGGTACACCTGTTCAACACGGCACCGCTGGCCGCTGCCGCGTCCGCCCCGCCGGCATACGGCGGATGCCGCCGGCCAGCTGGCTGGCCTCTTAGCCGCTTAGACCTGGTCTCCAGCAGCCGCCCCGGAGAAGGGTAGACCTGTTCACTCCGGAGCCGCGGGTTGCTGCATCGCCCTCGCCGGTGGCGGCAGGTGGATCCCGCCAGCCGGCCGGCCTGGGAGCCGAGGAGACCTGGTCCCTGGCGGCCGCCCCGGAGAAGGGTTGACCTGTTCAACAACGCGCCGCAGGCCACTGCAGCGCCTTCCCCTTCTGGCGGAAGGCACATTCAGCCGGCCGGCCGGCCCACCCCGGAGCCGGGAAGACCTGGTCTCCGGCGACCACACCAGAAAAGGGTAGACCTGTTCACACAAGCGCCGCGACCCGTTGCGACGCCCTCCCCGCTGGCGGGAGGTGGATGCTGCCAGCTGGCCGCCCGGCCCCGGAGCCGGGTAGACCTGGTCTCCGGCGGCCGCCTGGAGAAGGGTAGACCTGTTCACCCCGGCGCAGCGGGCCGCCGTAGCGCGCTCCCTGTCGACGGCAGGCGGATGCTGCTGGCCAGCCTGCCGGCCCCGGAGCCGAGTAGGCCTGGTCTCTGGCGGCGGCCCCGGAGAAGGGTAGACCTGTTCACTCCGAAGCTGCCGGTTGCTGCAGCGCCCTCACAGGCGGCAGCAGGTGGATCCCGCCGGCCGGCCGGTCTCGGAGCCTGGTAGACCTGGTCTCCAGCGGCTGCCCCAGAGAAGGGTAGACCTGTTCACCACTGCGATGCGGGCCGCTGCAGCGCCCTTTCTGCCGGCAGGAGGCAGATGCCGCCAGCCTGCCGGCCGGCCCCAAACCCAGGTAGACCTGGTCTCCGGCGGTTGCTTCGGAGAAGGGTAGACCTGCTCACCCCGGCGCTGCGGGCCGCTGCAGCATCCTCCCCGCTGGCAGGAGGCGGATGCCGCCAGCCAGCCGGCTGGCCCTGGTGCCGGGTAGACCTGGACTCCGGCGGCCGCCCCGGAGAAGGATAGATATGTTCACTTTGGAGCCGCGGGCCGCTGCAGCGCCCTCCCTGCCTGCGGCAAGCGAACGTAGGCGGACGGCCTTCAGTCCCCGGAGCCGGGTGGACCTGGTTTCCGGCGGCTGCGCAGGAGAAGGGTGGACCTGTTCACTCCGGAGCCGCGGGTTGCTGCATCGCCCTCGCCGGCGCTGGCAGGTTGATCACGCCGGACGGCCGGCCCCTGAGCCGAGGAGACCTGGTCTCCGGCGGCCGACCCGGAGAAGGGTAGACCTGTTCACCCCGGCGCCACGGGCGTCTGCAGGGCCCTCCCCACCGGCGGAAGGCGGATGTTGCTGACCGGCCAGCAGGATATGGAGCCAGGTAGACGCCTCCTGCCGCGGGAGCGGATGCGGGCGGCTGGCGGCCTCGGAACCAGGTAGACCTGGTTCGCGGCTGCCGGAGAAGGTAGACCTGTTCACCCGGTGCCGCGGGCGCTGCAGGCTCCCTCCGGCTGCAGGCGGATCCCGCGGCTTCGGCCCGGAGCCGGAGACCTGGCTCGGCGGCCGCCCGGAGAAGGGTGACCTGTTCACCCGCGCACGGGCGCTGCAGGCCCTCCCACCGGCGGAGGCGGATGTTGCTGACGGCCGGCAGGAATGGAGCTATAGACATGGTCTCCGCGGCCGCCCGGAGAAGGGTAGACCTGTTCACCCAGCGCGCGCCACTGCAGCGCCTCTGCCGCCGGAGGCGAGTGCCGACTGGCTGGCGGCCCGGAACCAGGTAGACCTGGTTCCGGTGCTCGAGAAGGTGAGCCTGTTCATCCCGCGCGCGGGCGCTGCAGCGCCTCCTCCGGCTACAGGCGGATCCCGGCCGGCTTCCGGCCCGGAGCCGGCAGCAGGCAGAGGCCACCGGCCGGCCTCTCGGCCCCGGAGCCAGGGAGATCTGGTCTCCGGCGGCCGCCCCGGAGAAGGGTAGACTTGTTCACGCCAGCGCCGCGGGCCGAAGCGGCGATCTCTCCGCCGGCAGCAGGCGCATGCAAAAGGCCGGCCGGACGGCCCCGGAGCCGGGTAGACCTGGTCTCTGGCGGCCGCCCCGGAAAACTGTAGACCTGTTCACCCTGGCGCCACGGGCCGCTGGGACGACCTCCCCGCCGACAGCAGGCGGATGCTGCCGGCTGGCCGGCCCCAGAGCCAAGTAGACCTGGTCTCCAGCGGCCGATCCGGAGAAGGGTAGACTTGTTCACCCCGGCGCAGCGGGCCGCTGCGGCGCCCTCCCCGCCGGCAGCAGGTAGATGGCACCAGCCGGCCGGCCGGCCCCGAACCCGGGAAGACCTGATCTCTGGCAGCCGACCTGCAAAAGGGTAGACCTGTTCACCCCGGCGCCGCAGGCCACTGCAGCGCCATCCCCGCCGACGGCAGGCGGATGCCGTTTAGACCTGGTCTGCAGCGGCCGCCACGGAGAAGAGTAGACCTGTTCACTCAGCAATGCGGGCCGCTGCAGCATCCTCCCCGCCGGCAGGAGGCGGATGTCGCCGGCCAGCCGGCCAGCCCCAGAGCCGGGTAGACCTGGTCTCCGGCGGCCGCCCCGGAGAAGGGTAGACTTGTTCACGCCAGCGCCGCGGGCCGCAGCGGCAACCTCTTCGCCGGTAGCAGGCGCATGCAAAAGGCCGGCCGGACGGCCCCGGAGCTGGGTAGACCTGGCCATTCGCGGCCGCCCCAGAGAAGGGTAGACCTGTCCACCCCGCCGCCTCGGACCGCTTCAGAGCCCACTTCGCCAACGGGAGGTGGATACCGCTGGCCGCCCGGCCGGCCCTGGAACCGGGTAGACCTGGTCTCCGGCAGCCGCATCGGAGAAGGGTAGACCTGTCCACCCCGGCGCCGCGGACCGCTTCAGAGCCCTCCCCGCCAGTGGCAGGCGGATACCGCCGGCCGGCTGGCCGATCCCGGAGCCGTGTAGACCTGGTCTCCGGCAGCCGCTCGAGAAGGGTAGACCTGTTTAACCAGCACCGTGGGCCGCTGCAGCTCCTCCCCTCTGGTGGCAGGCGGATGCCGCCGGCCGGCCTGCCAACCCCGGAGCCGGGTACACCTGGTCTCCGGCGGCGGCCACAAAGAAAGGTAAACCTCTTCACCCCGGCACCACGGGCCGCTGCAGCGCCCTCCTAGCCGGCAGCAGGCGGATGTCGCCGCCGGCCCTCTGCCCCGGAGCTGGGTACACCTGGTCTCAGGCGGTCACCCCGGAGAAGGGTAGACCTGTTCACCCAGACCTGGTCTCAGCGGCCGCCCCAAAAAAGGGTTGATCTGTTCAATCCGGCGCCACAGGTCGCTGCAGCGCCCTCCAAGCCGACGGCAGGCTGATGACACCAGGCCAGCCGGCCGGCCCCTTAGCCGGGTAGACCTGGTCTCCGGCGGCCGCCCAGAAAAGGGTAGACCTGTTCACCCCGGCGCCGCGGGCCGCTGCAGCTCCCTCCCCTCCAGCGGCAGGTGGATGCCGCCAGCTGGCCGGCTGCCCTTGGAGCCGGGTAGACCTGGTCTCTGGCGGCCGCCCCGCAGAAGTATTGTCCTGTTCACCCCGGCGCCGCGGGCCGCTGCAGCGCCCTCCTCGCCGGAGGCAGGCGGATGCTGCTGGCCGTCTGGCCGGCCCTGGAGACGGGTAGACCTGGTCTCCTGCGGCCGCCCTTGAGAAGGGTAGACCTGTTCAGCCCGGTGCCGCGGGGTCGCCAGCTGGCCGGCTGGCCCTGAAGCCGGGTAGATTTGGTCTCTGGCGGCTGCCCCGGAGAAGGGTAGACTTGTTAACCCGCGCGCCACGGGGGGCTGCAGCGCCTTCCCCGCCTGCGGCAGGTGGATGCTGCCAGCATGGCCTGCCGGTCCCGGAGCCAGGTAGACCTGGTCTCCGGCGGCCGCACCGGAGAAGGGTAGACCTTTTCACTCCGGAGCCGCGGGTTGCTGCAGCTCCCTCGCCGGCGGCGGCAGGTGGATCCCGCCGGCCGGCCGGCCCCGGACAGGGTAGACCTGGTCTCCAGAGGCCGCTACAAAGAAGGGTGGACCTGTTCACCCCGGAGCCACGGGCCGCTGCAGCGCCCTCCCCAACCAGCGGAAGGCGGATTCAGCCGGCCGGCCGGCCGGCCCCGGACGGGGTAGACCTGGTCACCGCCGGCCGCTACAAAGAAGAGTAGACATGTTCACCCCGGCGCCACTAGCCGCTGCCGCGCCCTCCCTAACCTGCGGCAGGTGGATGCTGCCGGCTGGCCGGCAGGCCACGGAGCCAGGTAGGCCTCGTCTCCGGCGGCCGCCCCGGAGAAGGGTAGACCTGTTCACCCCGGTGCCGCGGGCTGCTGCAGCGCCCTCCTCTCTGGCGGGAGGTGGACGCCGCCGGCCGGCCAGCCGGCCCCGGAGCCAGGATGACCTGGTTTCCTGGAGGCCGCCCTGGAGAAGGGTAGACCTGTTCACCGCGGAGGCATGGGCCGCTGCAGCGTCCTCCAAGCCAACGGCAGGCGGATGACGCCAGGCCGGCCGGCCGGCCTTGGAGCCGGGTAGACCTGGTCTCCGGCGGCCGCCCAGAAAAGGGTAGACCTGTTCACCCTGGCGCCGCAAGCCGCTGCAGCGTCTTACCTGGTGGAAGGTGGCGGATGCCGCCGGCCGGCTGGCCGGACCAGTAGCCGGATAGAGCTGGTCTCCGGCGGCCGCCCCGGAGAAGAATGGACCTGTTCACCCCGGCGCTGCGGGCTGCTACAGCGCCCTCCTCTCCGGTAGTAGGCGGATTCCGCCGGCCGGCCGGCCGGCTCCGAAGCCGGATAGACCTGGTCTCCGGCGACCGCCCTGGAGAAGGGTAGACCTGTTCACCGTGGCGCTGCGGGCCGCTGCAGCGCACTCTGCTCCATCGGCAGGCGGATTCTACCGGCCGGCCGGTTGGCCGGCCATGGAGCTGGGTTGACCTGGTCTCTGGCAGCCGACCTGCAGAAGGGTAGACCTGTTCACCCCGGTACCGCAGGCCGCTGCAGCGCCCTCCCCGCCGGTGGCAGGCGGATGCCGCCGGCCGGCTGGCCGATCCCGGAGCCTTGTAGACCTGGTCTCCAGCGGCTGCCACTGAGAAGTGTAGACCTGTTCTCCCGGCGTCGCAGGCCGCTGCAGCATCCTCCCCGCCGGCAGGAGGCGGATGCCGCCAGCCAGCCGGCCGGCCCCGGAGCTGGGTAGACCTGGTCTCGGGCGGCCGCTCCGAAGAAGGGTAGACCTGTTCACCCCGGCGCCACGGGCCGCTGCAGCGTCTTCCCCGCCGGCGTGAGGCAGATGCTGCCGGCCGGCCGGCCGCCCCAAAACCGGGTAGACATGGTCTTTCGCGGCCGCTTCGGAGAAATGTAGACCTGTTCACCCTGCCGCCACTTGCCACTGCAGCGCCCTCCCCTCCAGCGGCAGGCGGATGCCGCCGGCCGGCCTGCCAGCCCCGGAGCCGGGTAGACCTGGTCTCCGGCCGCTCCCCAGAGAAGGGTAGACCTGTTAACCCCGGAGCCGCAGGCCGCTGCAGCTCCCTCGCCGGTGGTGGCAGGTTGATTCGGCTGGCATGCTGGACCTGGAACCTGGTAGACCTGGCCTACGGAGGCCGCCTCGGAGAAGGGTAGACCAGTTCACCCCGGCGCCGCGGTCCGCTGCAGCGCCCTCGCCGCCGGCGGCAGGTGGATCCCGCCGGCCAGCCGGCCTCGGGGCCGGGTAGACCTGGTCTCCACCAGGGCTCCAGAGAAGGGTAGACCTGTCCACCCCGGAGCCGCGGGCCGCTGCAGCGCCCTCGCCGGCGACGGCAGGTGGATTCCGCTGGCCGGCCGGCCTGGCTCAAAGCCAGGTAGACTTGGTCTTTGGCGGTTGCTTCGGAGAAGTGTTGAGCTGTTCACCCTGGCGCCGCGGGCCGCTGCAGCACCCTCCCTGCGTGCGACTGGGGGATCCCGCCGGCCGACTGGCCCCGAAGCCGGGTAGACCTGGTCTCCGGCGGCCGCCCCAAAGATGGGTAGACTTGTTAACACTGGCATCGCGGGACGCTGCAGCGCCCTCCTCTCCGGCGGCAGGCGGATGCTGCTGGCCTGGCCGCCGCCCGGAGAAGGGTAGCCCCGGGAGCCGGGTGCAGCAGGCCTGCCAGGCGGCCTGCCCCAGAGCCGGCCGCCCCAGAGAAGGGTAGACTAGTTTATCACCGCGCCGCGGCCCTCTGCAGCGCCCTCCGTACACAGCGGAAGGCGGATTGAGCCGGCCGGCCAGCAGGCCACGGAGCCAGGTAGACCTGGTCTCCGGCGGCCGCCCCGGAGAAGGGTAGACCTCTTCACCCTGGCGCCGCCGGCTTCTGCAGCGCCCTCCTCTCCGGCGGCAGGCGGACTCCGCCGGCCCGCCGGCCGGCCCCGGAGCCGGGAAGACCTGGTGTCCGGAGGCCGCCCTGGAGAAGGGTAGACATGTTCACTACCGCGCCGCGGGCCGCTGTAAACCTCTCCCCTTCCGGTGGAAGGCGGATTCCGCCAGCCGGCTGGCCGGCCCCGGAGCCGGGTAGACCTGCTCTCCGGCGGCGTCCCGGAGAAGGGTAGACCTGTTCACCCAGGCGCCGCGGGCCGCTGCAGCGTCCTCCCTGGCGGCAGGTGGAGGATGCCGCCAGCCGGTTGGCCGGACCAGTAGCCGGATAGAGCTGGTCTCTGGCCGCCGCCCCGGAGAAGAATAGACCTGTTCACCCCGGCGCCGCGGGCCGCTGCAGCGCCCTCACCTTCTGGCAGAAGGCAGATACCGCCGGCCGCCCGGCCAGCTTCGGAGCCGGGTAGACCTGGTCTCCGGCGGCCGCTCGGGAGAAGCGTAGAGCTGTTCACCATGGCACTGCGGACTGCTGCAGCACCCTCCTCTCCGGCAGGCGGTGGATGCCGCAGGTTAACCGGCCGGCCTCACCCGGAGCCGGGTAGACCTGGTCTCCAGCGGCCGCCCCAAAAAAGGGTTGATCTGTTCAATCCGGCGCCACAGGTCGCTGCAGCGCCCTCCAAGCCGACGGCAGGCTGATGACACCAGGCCAGCCGGCCGGCCCCTTAGCCGGGTAGACCTGGTCTCCGGCGGCCGCCCAGAAAAGGGTAGACCTGTTCACCCCGGCGCCGCGGGCCGCTGCAGCTCCCCCCTCCAGCGGCAGGTGGATGCCGCCAGCTGGCCGGCTGCCCTTGGAGCCGGGTAGACCTGGTCTCTGGCGGCCGCCCCGCAGAAGTATTGTCCTGTTCACCCCGGCGCCGCGGGCCGCTGCAGCGCCCTCCTCGCCGGAGGCAGGCGGATGCTGCTGGCCGTCTGGCCGGCCCTGGAGACGGGTAGACCTGGTCTCCTGCGGCCGCCCTTGAGAAGGGTAGACCTGTTCAGCCCGGTGCCGCGGGGTCGCCAGCTGGCCGGCTGGCCCTGAAGCCGGGTAGACCTGGTCTCTGGCGGCTGCCCCGGAGAAGGGTAGACTTGTTCACCCACGCGCCACGGGCCGCTGCAGCGCCTTCCCCGCCGGCGGCAGGTGGATGCTGCCAGCATGGCCTGCCGGTCCCGGAGCCAGGTAGACCTGGTCTCCGGCGGCCGCCCCGGAGAAGGTAGACTTGTTCGCAGGCGCGTGGCCCGCGGACCTTTGCCAGTAGCAGGCGCAGCAAAGGCCGCCGACGGCCCGAGCTGGTAGACCTGGCCTCGCGGCCGCCCAGAGAAGGGTAGACCTGTTCACCCTGCGCGCGGACCGCTTAGAGCCCTCTTCGCCAGCGGAGGTGGATAGCTGCCCGGCCGGCCCGAACCTTAGACCTGGTCTCCGGCGCCCAGGAGAAGGGTAGACCTGTCCACCCGGCGGGCCGCGCGACCCTCAGGAGCCCGTCCGCGAGCCGGTAGACCTGGTCCCGGCGCGCCGAGAAGGTGACCTGTTCACCCGGCCGCGGTGCCGCAGCTCCTCCCGGCGGCAGTGATCCCGCGCGCCGCCGACAGGGTAGACCTGGTCCGGCCGCCAGAAGGTAGACCTGTTCACCCGGCCCGGCGCTGCGCCTCCCCACCAGCGAGGCGATTCACCGGCCGCCGGCCCGGACGGGTAACCTGGTCACGCGGCCGCTAAGGGTAGACTTGTTCACCCGGCGCCACGCGCTGCCGCCTCCACCTGGGCAGGAGGATGCCCGGCTGGCGTCAGGCCACGGCCTAGACCTGACTCGCGGCGCCCGAGAAGGTGACCTGTCACCCTGCGGCGGGCCTTAGCGCCTCCGCCAGGGAGGGGATGCTGCTCGTCGGCGGCCCAAACTAGACCTGGTCTCCGCGCGCCAGGAGAAGGGTAGACCTGTTTAACCAGCACCGCGGGCCGCTGCAGCTCCTCCCTCTGGTGGCAGGCGGATCGCCGGCCGGCCTGCCACCCCGGGCCGGGTACACCTGGTCTCCGGCGGCCCAAAGAAAGGTAAACCTCTTCACCCCGGCACCACGGGCCGCTGCAGCGCCTCCGCCGGCAGCAGGCGGATGTCGCGCCGGCCTCTGCCCCGGAGCTGGGTACACCTGGTCTCAGGCGGTCACCCCGGAGAAGGGTAGACCTGTTCACCCCGCTGCTGGGAGCCGCTGCTGCGATTTCCCCCCCGGCTACAGGCGGATGCCGCCTGCCAGCTGGCCGGTGCCGGAGCCGTTTAGACCTGGTCTCCGGCAGACACCCTGGAGAAAGGTAGACCTGTTCACCCTGGCGCCGCGGGCCGCTGCAGCGCCCTCCTCTCCAGCGAAAGGCGGATGCCGCCGGTGGCCGGCCAGACCCGGAACTGGGTAGACCTGGTCTCCGGCGGCCGACCCGGAGAAGTGTAGGCCTGTTAAACCCGGCGCCGCGGGAAGCTGCAGCGCCCTTTTCACCGGCGGCAGGCGGATGCTGCCATCCGTACGGCCGGCCCCGAAGATAGGTAGACCTGGTCTCTGGCAGCTGCCCCGGAGAAGGGTAGACCTGTTCACCCCGGCGCTGCGGGCCACTGTACCGCCCCCCGTGTCGACGGCAGGCGGATGACGCCATCCGTACGGCCGGCCCCGAAGCCGGGTAGACCTGGTCTCCGGCGGCTGCCCCGGAGAAGGGTAGACCTTTTCACTCCAGAGCCGCGGGTTGCTGCAGCGCCCTCACCGGCAGCGGCAGGTGGATTCGCCGCCGGCTGGCCCGGAGCTGGGTAGACCTGGTCTCGGTGGCCACCCGGAAAAGGGTAGACCTGTTCATCCGGCGCCTTGCCACTGCAGCGCCCTCCCCCGCGGCAGGGGATCGCCGCCGCCGGCCTCCGGGGCCGGGTGACCTGGTCTCCCCGGCCCGAGAAGGTGAACCTGTACCGGAGCCGCGGGCCGCTGCAGCTCCATCGCCGGCGGCGGCAGGGATTCGCTGGCCGGCCGGCTCAAGCCTGGTAGACTTGGTCTTTGGCCGTCGGAGAAGGGTAGCTAGTTCACCCGGCGCCGGCGCTGCAGCACCCTCCCGCCGGGGACTGGGGGATCCGCCCGGCCGACTGGCCCGGCCGGGTAGACCTGGTCTCCGGCCGCCCCAAAGATGGGTAGACTTGTGCACTGGCATCGCGGGCGCTGCAGCGCCCTCCTCTCCGGCGGCAGGCGGATGCTGCTGGCGGCCGTCTGGCCCCGGGCCGGGTAGGCCTGGTCTCCGGCCGCCCGGAGAAGGTAGACCTGTACACTCCGGGCCGCGGTTGCTGCAGCACCCCGCCGCCGGCGCAGGTGGATCCTGCCAGGCGGCCTGCCTCAGGCCGGATAGACCTGGCCTCCGGCGGCCGCCCCAGAAAGGGTAGACTAGTTTATCACCGCGCCGCGCCCTCTGCAAGCGCCCTCGTACACAGCGGAAGGCGGATTGAGCCGGCCGGCCAGCAGGCCACGGAGCCAGGAGACCTGGTCTCCGGCCGCCCGAGAAGGTAGACCTGTTCACCCTGGCGCCGCCACCTGCAGCGCCCTCCTCTCCGGCGGCAGGCGGACTCCGCCCGGCCCGCCAGCCGGCCCGGGCGGAAGACCTGTTGTCGGGAGGCCGCCCTGGACAAGGGTAGACATTTCACTACCGCGCGCGGGCAGCTAAACCTCTCCCATTCCGGTGGAGGCGGATTCCGCCACCGGCTGGCCGGCCGGGCAGGTAGACCTGCTCTCCAGCGTCCCGGAGAAGGTAGACCTGTTCACCCAGTGCGCGGGCCGCTGGCGTCCTCCTGGCGGCAGGTGGAGGATGCCGCCAGCGGTTGCCGGACCAGTAGCCGGATAGAGCTGGTCTCTGGCCGCCGCCCCGGAAGAATAGACCTGTTCACCGGCGCGCGGAGCCTGCTGGCCCTCACCTTCTGGCAGAGGCAGATACCGCCGGCCGCCGGCCAGCCGGAGCCGGGTGAGCCTGGTCTCCGGCCGCTCGGGAGAAGCGTGAGAGCTGTTCACCATGGCACCGCGGACTGCTGCAGCACCTCCTCTCGGCAGGCGGTGGATGCCGCAGGTTAACCGGCCGGCCTCACCGGGCGGGTAGACCTGGTCTCCGGCCGCCCCAAAAGGGTTGATCTGTTCAATCCAGCGCCACAGGTCGCTGCAGCGCCCTCAAGCCAGCGGCAGGCTATGACACCAGGCCAGCCGGCCGGCCCCTAGCGAGGTAGACCTGGTCTCCGGCCGCCCAGAAAAGGGTAGACCTGTTCCCCGGCGCCGCGGGGCTGCAGCTCCCTCCCTCCAGCGGCAAGTGGATGCCAGCTGGCCCGGCTGCCCTTGGGCCGGGTAGACCTGGTCTCTGGCGGCCGCCCGCAGAAATGTGTCCTGTTCACCCGGCGCTGCGGGCCGCTGCAGCGCCTCGCGGAGGCAGGCGGATGCTGCTGGCCGTCTGGCCGGCCCTGGGATGGGTAGACCTTCTCCCGGCCGCCCTTGAAAAGGTAGACCCTTTTAGCCCGGTGCCGCGGAGTCCAAATTTTGGGGGCTGGCCCCCAAAGCCGGGTAGACCTGGTCTCTGGCGCCCCGGAGAAGGGTAGACTTGTTCACCCGCGCCCCGGGCCGCTGCAGCGCCTTCCCCGGGCGGCAGGTGGATGCTGCCGCATGGCTACGGTCGGCCAGGTAGACCTGGTCTCCCGGCCGCCCCCGGGGAAGGGGGAGCCTGTTCACTCCCCGGGCCGCGGGTTGCTGGCTCCTCGCCCCCGGGGGTGGCAGGTGGATCCCGCCGGCCGGCCCCGGCCCGGACAGGAGTAGACCTGGTCTCCCGCCGCTACAAGAAGGTAACATTTCACCCCGGCGCCACTGGCCGCTGCGCATCTCCCTAGCCTGCGGCGGCGGGCGCTGCGGCTGGCCGGCCCCGGCCAGGGCCAGGTGGCCTGTCTCCGGCCGCCCGGAGAAAGGTGGGCCTCTTCACCCCCGGGGGCGGGGTGCTGCAGCGCCCTCCTCTCTGGCGGGGGGGGCCGCCGCCGGCCCGGCCAGCCGGGCCCCCGGGGCCAGAGTTCCCGGTTTTTCCCGGGGCCGCCCTGGAGAAGGGTAGACCTGTTCACCGAGGCATGGGCCTGCAGCGTCCTCCAACCGCGGCAGGCCCGGTGGACCCAGGCGGCCGCCGGCCCCGGCCGGGTAGACCTGGTCTCGGGGCCGGAAAAAAGGGGAGACCTGTTCACCCTGGCGCCGCAAGCCGCTGCAGCGTCTTACCTGGTGGAAGGTGGCGGAGACCGCCGGCCTGGCCCGGGCCATGCGGATAAGCTGGGTCTCCGGCGGCCCCGGAAGATGGACCTGTTCACCCGGCTGCCCCGGGGTGCTGCCGCCCTCCTCTCCGGCAGTGGCGGATTCCGCCGGCCGGCCGGCCGCTCCAGCCAAAAGAACTAGTCTCGCCCGCCCTGGAGAAGGTGACCTGTTCCCCAGTGGCGCTGCGGGCCGCTGCAGCGCCTCTGCTCCATCGGCGGGGATTCCACCCGGCCGGCGGTTGGCCCCATGGGCTGGGTTTACCTGGTTTCTGGCAGCCGACCGCAAGGTGACCTGTTCACCCGGTGAGGCAGCTGCGGCCTCTCCGCCGGTGGAGGCGGTGCCGCCCGGCCGGCTGGCCCCTCCGGGCCTTGTAGACCTGGTCTCGGGCTGCCACTGGAAGTGTAGACCTGTTCTCCCCAGCGCGCGGCCGCTCAGCATCCTCCCGCCTGCAGGAGGCGGATGCGGCCGCCGGCCCCGGCCCCGGGCTGGGTAGACCTGGTCTCGGGGCCACTCCGGGAAAGGGAGCCTGTTCACCCCGGCGCTGCGGGCCGCTGCAGTGCCCTTCTCGCCCGGCGGCGGTGGATGGTTCCGGCCAGCCGGAGGCCCGGCGGGTAGACCTGGTCTCGGCCACCCGAGAAGGGAGACCTGTCCCCCCGGCGCCGCGGCCCAGCCCCCTCTTCGCCACGGGTGGATGCCTCGGTCGGCCTGCCCCCCTTACCGGGTAGACCTGGTCTTCGGGGCCGCCAGGAGAAGGGTAGACCTGTTCACAGCGGCACCGGGGCCGCTCGGTGACCTCCCCCCGGCAGCAGGCGAGATCCGCCGGGCCCGCGGCGGCCTGTCGGGTAGACCTGGTCTCCAGGCCGCCCCCGGGGAAGGTAGACCTGTTCACCCAGGCGCCGCGGGCCCGCAGTCCCCCTGAAAGGGGGATCCGCCCGGCCGCCCGGCCCGGAGCGGGTGCCTGGTTCCAGCGGGCCCAAAAAGGTGGCTGTTCCCCAACCGCGGCGCTGCAGCCCCTCCCCGCCAGGCGGTGGATCCCAGGCCCGGCCCACCCAAGCCGGGTAGACCTGGCCTCGCCGCCCCAAAAGGGTTGACTGTTAAACCCCCCACGGTGGGCTGCAGCCCCTCCCCCGGCAGGTGGAACCGGCCGGGCCGCCCCCGCCCGGGTAGACCTGGTTCCGGCCCGCCCAAAAAGGGTGACCTGTTCCC
>JAREIS010001106.1:0-46126 GCA_030060385.1 Muscicapa striata striata
TTAGAAGGGCCTGCACAGAAAGCAAGAGAAGATGGGTTTCAACTTGCCATACAACATTTGTGGGCCAAGTGTCTAAGAGTGATGGGCTCACACGTTCCCAAAGCACTGTGCTGCTGCTCTCCTGGGTCATTCTCTGCCCATGGATATTCCAAAGTGACACTGGCAGTACAATCAGGGTCCATTTGGGACTGAAGCTCCAACAGCCTCTCAGGCAGGTGTGGCAGGGAAGGGGTGGCATTTCTCAAGGCTCTGCTGAGGGCCACCCTCCACTTCTGCTGTGTCCCCTTTTGTCTTTCCATTGTGACTAACACCCAGCCCTGTCCCACAGCTCCATCCTGGCTCTGCAGGTGGCTTCCAGTGTGGGCTCACTCCTTGTGAGAGACACTTCTGGAGTTCATGTTCTCTTCAGGCCTGCCACCATTCCTGCCTTTCTGACATCTACACTCTTGTTAGAAATCCTGCTCATTCAGGAGATAAGGATGCATGCACAGATCCTCTGATGGAGGTCAGACACTCCCTAAAGCCACCTCAGTATATGGAGGAGGACCAAGGTGTTTATTCTTCCTCTTTTGTCAACAGAGAATTCTCTTATTCATGTATGACCAAAGTCACTAAAACCCACCCAGAACATAAGATTGTTCCACTTCATTAGGAAAGGCAGAGACTTACAGGATCAACAGTGGGCTTCAGGGCAGAAGATGCTGAAGGAGGAGAAGCCCTCTGAGGGGAAAACACAGCCATTTCTGGAGGGTGAAACATCTGCCTGCCAAGACTTTGTGGACAGAACGTGTGTCTCCTCCTCTCCCCCTGAAAGGATGCCTTTAGGTGAACTTTGCACACCGAACTGCCTCGGTGCATGGCTGGGAAGTTTCGGATGGACAGATAGATAGATGAGTAGATAGATCGATCTCACTATTGTAATATCTCTCTTATTGTACTTTCTGGCACTACACACATCTACACTCAGTAGCCTCCAACAGCAGAAATCCTGAACTTGCTCTCTTGTTGCTTCAATTAACCATACCCCTAAGGAATCTGGAGCGTGTAGATCCCTATGGAATGCAATCAGAGCTAGAGCACTGCACTGGGAATTGCACTCTTTATGCATCTGTGCTGGGGCAGGTTCTTCTCTTGGTCATAAGCACACTGACAGTGCTCAAGTGGCTGCAATCAGAAATGAAGCCCAGCCCCTCCCAGCTCCTCTGATCTCTGAAGACCAATTGGAATGCAAGGGTGATGATTTCCTGCCCAATTCCCAAACACAACACATACTGATCCCTGGGCTACCAAAAGGCACAGACACTGTTAACCTGAAAGTGATGTGCAAGGTCCTATCAGAACAAAAGCACCTTTTTTTGCTGGCCAAAGAGAGAACAAAGAGGCCTTCTCCTCCTACCAAATCAACAATCCAACAAACCGAGAAACGGAAGAGTCACCTACTCCAGTGTCTAAAGCATCTGGATGCAGTGAGGGGGATGCTTGGCATGGGAACAGACCCTGTGGGGAAGGAGCACTGTGATGTAGGCATTTATGGAAGTGTGCCTGGAAGGTCCCTCATGAGCCTCCCTTTCCCCAGGCTAAAGATCCCTCAGCACATCCTCTCTGGGCTTGTGTTCCCACCCCTTCCCAGCTCCCTTGCCCTTCTCCGGACACGCTCCAGCCCCTCAATGTCTTGCTGCTCCAGAGGGGCCCAGAACTGCACACAGCACTCGAGCAGCGGCCGCAGCGGTGCCCAGCACAGGGCACAGCTCACTGCCCTGCTCCTGCTGCCCCGCTATTGCTCACACACGCCAGGATGCCCTTGGCCTTCTTGGCCACCTGGGCACACGCTGCCTCATCTTCAGCTGCTGTTGACCAGCACCCCTGGGTCCTTTTGTCCCAGGCATCTCCCCAAGCACAAAGTTGCACGTTTGACTTAAAATACAGCATCCGGAATTTCAAGATGTCTTTCCTGTTCTTAACAACACAAGTCAAGGACTTGCATCTTTACCCCTGCTTGGGGCTCCAATGCAGCAAATCTGCACACTTTACCACAAAATACAAAACATATCAACAGAGACTTGCCTTTTCTGGTTTTTGCCTCAGAAGAAGAGTGCAGAAGTATGCACTTTGTTGCTTTTGCAGCAAGGGACAAGAATGGTTGGTCCCCAACAGCTTCATGGACAACAAAATCATCTCTTTGCAGCTTATCAAAAGCCAAAACATAGGTGGACCAAAACACTCTGCAGACATGAAGAATTACTCAAGAAAACTGCAGAACAGTCCCACAAATTAGAAACACAGGTTTCCAGAAAGATCAAATCAACAAAGACCTGTGGTCTCCAGCACTACCACATGTGCCTTTGGCCATAGCACTGCAGAAGCCAAGAGACAGAGCTTCACTGAGCCAAGTGCCAAATGCTCACCCAGAGGCACCAGCTCTTTGGTGCCTCAACATGACAGATCTAAGCCCATTTTCCAGCCCTCACAGGCTGGGGGGAATTGCTTGGTCCTGGCAGGACTCCAGCACTCAGCATCCTCAGCCACCAACAGCAAGTGCTGGCTGGTCAGGAACTTGCAGCTCTGTCTTGCACTAAAGACAGCACCAGCCAGAACTGGCACTTACCGTCTTGGAATATTCAGACTGTGCTGTGACCACAGCTGGAGGTTTGTGGTCATTTTGCTCCTCTTTGGTCTCATTTCTGGCCTCTTCTCCAGAAGCAGAGGGAGCCAGAGGAGAGTCTGCTATTGGTTCTGTGCTCTGTGGACACACAGTAGCATAAGGGACAGGGAGTTACCTATCGTTTATAACCTTATTTCTGTTCAGTTCTACAACCAGGTCTGCTAAGGACAAATCATGAACTTTGACAGCAATGGGATTCTAAGTCATTCCCACTAAATTAAAATGGGCTGAATCAACAGTACTGATAATTGCTCTGAATTAGATATTTCACCCTGGCTACTATCAGCAAGCAATGTTCTCTCTGCAAAAGCGGTGTTTCAGTTCTTTTAAAGCTCTGAAATGGAAAATTAGAAAATTGCCAGCAATGCCTTTGCAATCCATGGAAATGGATTTTCTCTTAGTCTACCCAGCTGGCCTTCCACACTCTACTGCTGCAGGCCAAGCTCACAGCTTCCTTCACAATTCTTAAACACAAGGAATGTCAAAGGTTCCTTTCTAACTCACCCCAGGATCAGCACCTCTGAATACACGTCTCAGGTGACCTGTAGTGGGCAGGGAAAATGAACCACATTTTTTCAGAAAACTGGAGAGAACCATAATGTTTTTAGAAGGCCATCTGAGAAGGTCTCCCAGTCTGCATTTTCAAAGTTGTCCTGCTCGATCCAGCAAACGGAGGAAATGTCAGACTCTGCTGCCACAGACTCTCCCGTGGAGGGAATGCAACCCCTGCAGGTTCCCTGGCAAATGCTGCCTGCAGCCCCCTGGCTACAGACACCCCATTTTTAGGGGAAGGTGTTGACAGGAGCTTTACCAAACCAGTGGCATCCTAATGCTCTTTCTGTTTCCAAACCAACCCAGTCACTAAGAAAGAGCAGGAAGACATACAAAAGCCAGGTTAGGTTACACCCAAGGAAAATCTCTACTTACGTCCCAGGTTAGATAGGTAATAACTAGAATAACCAATGCCATAAACTGTAACAACTGCAGCAACAATCTTCTCAATCATTGCTGCACTGTTTTGCAAGTTTGCAACAAAAGAGAAAACAAGGCTCTTGTTATTGCGCAGTTGCCCACTGACAGTCAGGAGGATGCTCCTGTGCTGAGCATGCCCAAGAGCTGCTCTGGCACTGAGGCCCTTTGTGCACCAAGGCAACCTTCTGATGTCAGCACAACAACCTGGCAACCCCGCCCTGACATCACAAAGCAAACGTTCTGCATTGGTCCCTGAATTTGTGCAAAGCAGCCCAACCTTCCCTACAGCAAACACAAAATAGCCTGGGAAGTTTTCCTGTCCCAAAGCAGCATGAATTCCCTGGGTGGGCCAAACCCTGTTGTTCAAGGGATCCAAGAGTAACTCCAAGAGTGCCCCATGCACCTACAGCCTGTACCTGAACTGAACACTCAGATGGGACCAAAGCAAAGGAAACCACACCAAGAAAATGGCCCAAAGCATTGCACAGAACTAGGAGAGAAGGCACTGTTGGCATAACAGCTGAAATAATTCCTAAAAAATGTCTCCACATATTTGCACATTTATTGGACATGCCTAGGGCTCCTGTGTATGTGCATCTCTGCCATTTTTCCACTTTGGAAGCAGTCAAACTGGCAGGATCTGCCAGGTAGGCAGTGCACTGTGAGGATATCTCCTGGATCAAACCGGTGTGCATCTCGTCCTTCTCACCCCTCCACCCCTGAATGAGGCCTTCTATCTCCTGCTCAGGACTGGAATTTTCCCAGTTACAGCTCAGCTCACATATGGCCATCACGTGAGATGAGGCCATGATGGCTGCTGATACTGACTCCATGCCAGCAATGGCTCCATCATGCACTGTTCCTTTTCCAAAGGTGGACTGCCCACTGATTCACGAATACATGGTTTCTCTTTCATGGGTCACATTCCCATCTGTTGAATAATACAGTTTTCTTCATTGTCTTGTTGATCTGCTCAAACATGGATCAAATATGGCCAGGCCTCAGACACGACTCTGGTCCCTGACACAGTGGTTTGGGTGACGTCCCATTCCTCAAATTCTCCTTTGGTGGTCAAGAGCCTCCTAAAATCACTTTCATCCCCTTGAATGCATTCCAGCCACCTTCTTAACAAGACCACTCTCTTTATTCTCCAGACAAAGCCACTTGCACAATAATCACTGCAATGGGGGAATACAGGACTAAGCACTGTCTGGTAAAGCTTAAGGAATTCACAATTTGGTACAGTCAGACATTTTCCCAACGTTTTCCACTGCATTCTATTGTCAGCAGACACCGCCCCCCCTCCCATTCCCCTTGCAGAACCCTGTACCTACTATCCATGGGCACCAGGGAAGGAGCAGCAGTCACATGGGAAATGCCCCTGCTGCACTGGGCAGGAACCAAAACAGTCTTGAGTCACAGCTGCAGGCCTGTATCTGCACAGGATGCTCTGGCTGCCCCACTCCTCATCGGAATTTAGCATTTGGAAATGGAATTCCACTTTCTGCCTCATGTACAAGTACCACGGTTGTGCAAAAATTGGGCAATATTCCGAAGGCACTGCAATGTGGAGGAGGTCATGCTCTAAATGATTGAGAAACAAAACAACATACTTTCGAGGCAATGTTAGTATAGGAGGTGATATCAATTCTGGTCTCTAACTGGAGGCCTCCAGGGGCAGATATGGAAAAATGACACCGCATATTGAGTGAATGTGGTTTTAAAAATCTGGAAAATTAGCATAATTGACAAGAATTCCCAATTAGAAGCACAAGAATTAGGAAATTTTCCCCCTTTGATTCCAACTTTTCTGGAGCCCCACTTTCTTGCTGCTAGTTCTACTAGATGTACAGGCTATAACTGCTTCTTGAGAAAGTGTCTTGAGAACATGTTTTAACCTTGGTTCCCAGAGGAGCTAAGATAGGATAGGAGCCTTTGGAAAGTGTTTTGTCTTTTTTGCCTATCAGGGGAGGAAAAGTACTCCAATTATCTAAGAACTATGTAACCATACAACGATAGTCTATGCTTCTATGAATATATGTGAAGGAAATAAAAAAGCAAAAATAATCTTGTCTCAGAAGGAGACCCTTCCCCAATTCCTAACCACACTAAAACCACCAGAAATGGGACTTTCCATTAAGAAAAAAAAAAAAAAACAAACAAAAAAAACCAAACAAAAAAACCCACAAGAAAACAAAACCAAACCCCAAACAAACAAACAAACTAAAAAACAAATTGGACAATTCAGAAAGTTAATGTAGAGCTCATTCACAGGATGACAAGGAAGGGAATCTCCCAATGGAGTTGCGGTTTGGTACAGTTTTTATTCTGACTCCCACTCAGTACTTGAACTGGAGAGAGTCATCCTGAAATGGTCATTCCTAGCTCCTGAACTCTCTCCACTGCTTCACTGCAATGATCATCTGGCTTCAAAACTGAATGCTGCCTACAGGAAAACAAGAACAACAAAGAAACCATTACTTTTCAAACTTAGTGCTTCACAGGATCAAGAGAGATTCCTTGGTTTCCAGAAATATGCAGAAATAGGACTGACAGGACCATATGCACCTCTGCCTTCCTGACCTTGCTGTCACAGGCCAATATGGCCCATACTCCCATTAGCTCATTCATCAAGGTGCCTTCAGCAGCAGCAGCAGCAGCAGCAGCAGCGCAGCTCAAGAAACATCAGGCAGCAGTTCCCATTCCCTGTGTGTGCATGGCAGCAGGGCCAGGACTGCCGGGGCCAGGGTGAGCAGAGAGCACGGGCAGAACTGATCCTGATGAGCCACTGCTCTGACACTGCCAGCAGGACTCTCACTGAGATGAGGGCTGGGGAGGTGCCTCTGAGCACTGAGATGGTTTTTGCAGTGCAGCAAGGCAGCTCAGGTGCCTACCTGAGCCTTGAGTGGCAGCAGCCAGCTCTGCCAGCAGCACCACGTGGCCAGAGAGCTGCTGTGTTTCACACTCACAGCAAAGGCCACCCAGCTGGACAATTTCCATGTCAGAGCTGCAGAGAACTTCCCTCTTACCTTGCTGGATCCCAGGCAAAAATTCTGGGCACTGTGAGAGACAATCTGCTCGTCCAAGAGACTGATGACTCCACTCACAAGGAGCTGAGCACAACCAGAGCTTGAGCAATCCCTGTGGGAACAGCTGAGGATTCCATTGCAGCTAAAAGGACAATTCCAGCAAAGTACTAAGGCCTCAACAACAAGCACAAAGCCAAAGCCGACCTCCAGATGAACCTTCCAACCAAGCATTATATTTATATTCACTCAGTAACAAAATATGAATCTGTTGTTAGAGAAACAGGTGTTTACCTTTCCACACTTAGAAGCCAGACAAGGCCGCAAAATCAGATATCTCTATCAGTTTTAAGTTAAGTGGTCAAAGGAAATTTCCTTGCTTCCTCCCTGAGCCCTGGAAAAGAGGCTGAAACCAGAAGTTATGGTAGCTTGTTTATTCAACAGTATAAAATATGGGCCATCTCACAGCCAAGTTGGTGGTCTCACCTGTGAATGGGCAAACCACGTAAAAATTCCCTGTAACTGGCAGTGCATCTCCAATTCTTTGCTGTGACAGGGGCTCCCAGGGAATGTGTGTGTCAGGATGATGGTCAAGTATTAAGGTAACTGCTGATGTATCTTTCTTAATCCCTACAGGCAACCTGCTGCACTAATAATCCAGTGCATTGATTACCTTATTCTTTTGCATTTCTTTGCTGCCTTGCACTACTGTAAATGACACTTACTCCTTAAACCAGTGTAATTTTCATCTCTCAGTAGAAGTGACTACAATGAAAGTTACCCACCAGGGCCTGCTCCCCACTGCCAGCTCAGGGTTATAAAGGAGGCATTACTTTATTTCAGTGCTGGGTGCATGGGGAATCAGTTTTCTACATATGCTCACTCATAAATCTCACCTACTGGTTTGTAACCATGGAACTAAAACACACTCATTGGTTTGCTGAAACTCCTATGCTCAACATTCCTCCAAATTACCTGATATATTTCAATGACTTCTCACAAGTTATTGACAGGAGAGTAGGGGTGTCTTGAGGGTCTCTACTGGTCATTTGGGGAACATCCCGTTCCTCAAATTCTCCTCTTGTTATAGATTTTCAACTCTCAGTCCAATCTGAGTTGGAAAGCCAAACAGAATTTATTGCTATTTGAACAAGCAATAACAGGCAAAAACAGCGCTGGGTGTAGCTGGGGGAGGGTGGTTTCCACCAACAGCCCACACCGTGAGCTCAACCCCCAGTCTTTTATTCTCTTGTGCTTCCTGTGTACGTAGATCTCCTGGTAGTACTCTGTGTCTGTGCGGTTTGTTGCTAGGGGGTCGCCTTCTGCCTTTTGGTGGTCGTATGATGAAGGATGATCCTCTTCCTCTACTGTCGTGGTTAACACCTATAAACAAAACCTCTCCCCCTTTGGTTGAATACTGCTGCTGCTGCATAATTCTTCTAGCAAGCTACAAACTTGTGGTTTCCTGTTATTTGCACAAAGGGGTAACTGTTACAATCTTGCATAATGCCTTTCCTTGGTTAATTTTGATGAACAAACAATTTATACAAGTATATCTATTACACTCTGATGATCAAGAGCCCCCTCAAACCACTTTCTTCCCCTTGAATGCATTCCAGCTATCTTCTTAGGTGGACCATGCTCTTTATTCCCAAGGCTAACATAGCCACTTGCACACGTTCATCACTGCACTGAAGGAAAAGAGGGCTCAACACTGTTAAAGCTGAAGGAGGTAGTGATTTGTTACAGTTAAACATTTTCTACACACCTTCCTTCTCTGGGAATTGCACACAAGCATTTTGTCAATGCACCTTGGAAATGCTTTTGCAGACTGAAACCACTTTGCGTCTTTCCTTTAGAAATTAAAAATGAAAACACAAATTGCCTACTAAAACACTTCTACTCCCTTCCAAATCAGTTCATTCCAAATCAGAACAAGCCTCAGGCTCAGCCTCGATTCCCTCCGTGAGATATGAGGTAATATTTTACTGCAGCAGAAAGGTTATTAAGAAAAGAATAATGAAAACCGTTGGTTCTAGTCATTGTTATTGGTTTGGATTATTTCTGGTTAATTTGCTGGTTGTTACTGTGAGCTGCACACCAGACCAAAAAGAAAGTAGGATAAGAGGGGAGGGGACAGACAGAAATGTAGGCGTTTAGGAGAGAATGTAAATTCCCTGGTATGCAGCCAATGCGTAAGAGGGACAGGGATCGCCCCCAGCCAGCAGAGGCAATAAAAGAAGTGTTTTGTTGCAGTGTGTGTGTTCAGCTTTTGTGGGAGGGACACACACACCCGGATCTGCTGAACCTGTATTAAGAAACGGTTCTCTTTTGCTTTGATGAGTTTGTCCCCATTTAATTGTATCCAAGAGTTGGTTCATTGCCAGCATCTCTCTCCCAGCAGCTCCGAGCTGCCTTGCACAGTGCTTGCTCCAGAGCACAAAGCAGGCTGGCCTGGTGCCCCTGACTATTTCTGCACAACACTCTGCATTTCACACCTTTGCTCTGGCTCAGGGCAGAAGTGCAGGATTGCAGGCGCTCCCCTGCCCGAGCTGTGTGAGGCACTGTCTCCTGCAGATCTGAGCTGACAAGCTGTCAGTGCCTCTGGCTGGCCTCGGTTCCCTGGCACAAGTGCCGTGCCTGGAGGACGCTGCCCTGTGCTGGAGCCTGCGGAGCAGCCCGGCTCCCTCCCGCTGTGCCCAGGCGCTGCACACACTGCTGGCCTTGCCCAGGAGGGACAGGGCAGCAAATGGACATTAACAGAGAGCAGGAACAGACACAGTGTGCACCTTTGGTCTTTGCATGCAAAAACACACCAGCCAGTTTGTAACACCAGCTGGCAGTATTTTTTCCATGTCAAGGCAATTCAAATAGGTGAAAATAGGAAGAAACTCAGGGTATGAAACATTTGTTGTTCTGTTGTTGCTGTTTTGTTTTGGTTGTTGTTTGTTTGTTTGTTTGTTTGTTTTTCCTTTCAAAAGAAGGCTAAAAGCATTTCCTGTGCAGATCATTTAGTGCTCTGTGCCGTGAGAGCCCCGGGCTGGGCAGGGCACAACGCCCACTGCGCTGCGGGCTCTTTCTGCTGCCAGAGCCGGGCACACCTGGGCACAGGGTATGACCACTTGTGGAAAAACCCAGGGTTTGTGGGGCTGCATTGCTCTGCACACACTCCAGGCCACCTGCAGCACAGAGCTTTGGGCCCCCAAAGGTAAACCAGAGGAAAGGGCTGGAAAGGATTTAATTTTCATCTTTCAGTAGAAGTGACTACAATGAAAATTCCACCAGGGCCTGCTCCCCCTGCCAGCTCAGGGTTATAAGGCATTACTTTATTTCAGTGCTGGGTGCATGGGGAATCAGTTTTCTACATGTGCTCACTCATAAATCTCACCTACTGGTTTGTAACCATGGAACTAAACACACTCATTAGTCACATTGAGTTCCTATGCTCAACATTCTCCAAATTACTCATATATTTAATGACTTCTCAGAAAGGGGTCTCTTGAGAGTTCTACAGTCATTTGGGGAACATCCACATTCCTCAAATTTTCCTCTGATGATCAAGAGCCTCCTCAAACCACTTTCTCCCCCAAAGTTCATTTCAAGACAACTAAGGCCGCCTTGATTCCCAGCTGAAGATATGAGGTAATATTTCACTGCAGCAGAAGGTTATAAGAAAAATAAAAAACCTTGGTTCTGAGGTTATAGGATTTTTCGGTTAATTTGCTGGCTTCTTCTCTGAGCTGAACACCAAGACCAAAGAAGTAGGATAAGAGGGGGACAGACAGAAATGTGGCGCTTTCGTAAGAATGTAAATTCCCTGGTATGCAGCCAATGCAAACGGACACACGTCCCCAGCAGTAGGCAATAAAAAGCCTGTTGTTGCAGCTGTGGTTCAGCTTTGTGGGAGGACACACATCTACTCTGCTGAACCTGTATTAAGAAAAGGGTTCTCAATTTGTTGATAGTTTTCCCATTTAATTGTATCAGGTTGGTTCATTGCAGCATTCTCTCCAGCAGCCAGAGCTGCCTTGCAAGTGCTTGGCAGACCAGAAGAAAAAATAAAAATAAATAAATAAATAAACGAGCCACAAAGTAAAGGCAGTGATTGCCTCAGAGCTAGGTAAATTAACATATCTACAGGTCGGACTGTTACCGATAAGCATCTATCTCCTGGGGAAACCTGGAAACTCAAGGAGGTGAAGCCTTTCCCGAAAATCCCATCACTCCCACCCCAAGACTGCATTCCCCGACTCTGGATGAAGTCCACCACCTAAAGGCAATACACAACGGACACAAAATCTCGTCAAAGAGCAGGAAGGACTTTGTCTTATGTGGACACCAGAGCTGAATTTGAAAGAAACAAAGGACTGTCTCGCTCCAGGCTATGAAAAACAGTATAAAAAGGGGTTCAACCAAAACAGTGGTGTGAACACCAGGGGACCCAGTGCGACAGAGGCTGGGTAACATCATGTGTTCACCCAACACCGAACCCGGGCTCGGTGTTGTACTTTCCGGTGGTGGCTTTGCAGGACCGTATTTTGGTCGCGAAAATAAAATTTGCCAATTTAACCTTTTAATTCGGTTTGATTCGTTTATTACCTATAACAATCTTGGTGACCCCGACGTGATCCTGATTTTGGGGTTGGGGGGGCCCCCTTTCCGACCAGGAGGCGCCTTGCTGACTTCAGCGACCTGGTGGAATTGGGGAATTCCCCGAAGCCAGTCAGGATCCCGAACTAAAAATTCAAAAAGCCACAATCGGAAAGGGAAAAGTTGGGCCCTGAGCTCTCGGAGAAACCGCGGCAATGTTTTTCACTCATAAAACTCGACGTGCACGAAGAATCCACGCAGGAAAAGGAGCCGTGTGTATTGCATGGTTGAGTGAGGTGTGACTGAGCGCGTGATTGAGACGTGATTTTATCACGAAGCGAGTGCAGACCCCAAAGCCGCAGTTCCATGATCCCGCGAGGGGTGTGGTCGGTTGCGGGGGAAGCGAACGTAACGTGGTATTAACTCTCTCTGTCTCGTGTCAAGCCTAAAACTTGGGAAGTTTTGGGGGTCGGTCACGGGAGATCGGGAGGGAAGGTACGTTCCCTGGAATTGGGAATTGGTAAACCTCTCAGATCGTAGGGCAGGACAAGCCCTGGAAAAGGAAAAGAGAGCTCTCCTCCTTTCGAAAAACCCCACAGAACGGTTCTCTGTGTGAGGTGAGTCGATTGGAAACATTGAAATAAAGTTTAAACTTAGTACGGTAGCACCCGGACCTGGCGGTGGTCCCGGCGTAAAACACGGTAAGTAAACGTAATAAAGGTTTGGGGGGGGGAAACCTTTTAGAGAAAATGGGACAGAAAAAGAGCAAACCTCAGGGAAAAACCCCAGAGAAGTCAGCTAAGATAAGAAAAGGTAAGTTACCTGACATCCCCAGGGATAGTCCGCTAGGGTGGATGTTAGAATACTGGGAGCAAGGTTCAGATAAAGAAACCAAGTCTAAGGAGAAAGTGATATATTATTGCATAGAGGTTTGGGGGGGGAAGGAGATCAAGGAACATGTAGTATGGCCCATCTTCGGTACATTCGAAAGATGGGTCTGCCAGGCTCTGATTAACCATGTGAACGAGAAAAAACTGGAGGTAACGGAGGAAAAGGATTATGCTAAATTATGGAAATACACTAGCACTAAGTTATACCCGGTTAGAACCTGTAAGGATATTACATCTGTAAGCGAAACATGGGAACCCCTGGACAATCTCCCACCCCCATACCTAAATCCCACTCCTCAACCTCCCCCTGTACCACCCCCGCTTCCCGCACCCACGAACCCCTCATACCAACCTTTGCCTCACCCCTCCCCCGCCCCAATTCCCCAGGCACTGGCTGCAGCGGCGCCTCACCCACCCCCTGCTCCCTCCCTCCCGGGACATAAAGTAACAATTCCTGCTGCTGGAGAAATTGGATCCCCACCAGCAAGCAGGACCCGACACAAAACAAAAAGAGTATATAATGACGATAGTGGGGATGACACAGATGGACAAAAACTCCTTCCTTTAAGGGAAGTGCCCACTGCCCCGGGGGTCATTGGATTTGTACACATACCAATTAACACTGCAGATGTGAGAGCATTTAAGAAAGAGATGGGCAATCTAATGAATGACCCAATAGGAGTCGCAAACCAGTTAGACGAATTCTTAGGAACTAGCGTATACACATATGATGATATTAATGCCATATTGAGGTCATTGTTCAATGTCGAGGAACGGGAAATGATAAGGCAAGCCGCAATTCGGGATTGGGAGTGTAGAAACCCCCAGGGAGGACAACGGGACCAGAGGTGGCCAAGCATGAGACCGTCATGGGACGCGCAGACAGAAGAAGGCAGGTTAAGAATGATAGAATTAAGAAGCATGGTGATACAGGGTATACGGGAGGCGGTTCCCAAAGGGCAGAACATGAGCAAGGCACTGGCACAATGTCAGGGAAGGGATGAGACGCCAGTTGAGTGGCTTGAGAGATTGAGACAAAGTATCCGAATGTATTCAGGGACGGATCCTGACTCTCATATAGGGGAGGTCCTCCTGAAAACACAATTTGTTGCAAAATCGTGGGAGGATATACGGAGGAAGCTCGAAAAAAATAGACGATTGGCAAGAGAAAGGACTGCAGGAATTATTGAAGGAGGCACATTGGGTTTACATGAGGAGGGGAGAAGAGCAACAAAAGGCACAGGCAAAGGTTTTAGTGGCTGCCGTGAGGGAGGCACAGAAGCAGGAGCAGACTCGGGACAGCTCAGGACCGGCACCGAGCCAGCAGACCCAGGGGAAGCGAGGCCCCTCCCAGACTAAACAGGCGGGCGGACGGAGGGAGGCTCCGGAGTGCTTCTACTGCAGGAAGAAAGGTCACTTTAAGAGGGACTGTAGGAAGTGGATGAAAGACGAGAAAATGTTTCAGGAGGATTAGAGGTGTCAGGGGCTTTTTCATTTAGGGTCCAGAACATCCCTGGAGCCCCTGGAAAAACTAAGGATAGGACCCGAAAAACTAATTTTGCTATTTTTAGTAGACTCTGGTGCTGAGCGTAGTACCGTCCAGCAGCTGCCTTCAGGATGTACTATAAGTAAGGAAACTGTGATAGTAATTGGAGCAAAAGGGGAACCTTTTATGGTACCGGTAATTAAAAATGTTGAAATAGAATCTGAAACGAGGTTTTGTTTAGGGAATCTGTTGTTATTTAAAGAAGCGAATTACAACCTGTTGGGGAGGAATTTAATAGTAACATTAGAAATAAGTCTAATTGTAGAGAATTCTAGGTTTATGGTACGTTTATTTAGACTAACAATAGAGGACGAGAATAGAGTTGATTCAAAGGTTTGGCACACACAAAGGGAGGCAGGGAATTGTCACACAGAAAGTTCCTCTAGGGTTTGCCATACGCAAAATCCAACCTGGGGATCACGTTCTCATAAAAAACCTAGAAAGAGGTTTCTTTCTCTCTTCACTGGGAGGGTCCTTTTTTTTTTTTTTTTTGTCCTTTTGACCACAGACACAGCAGTCCGGACAGCAGAAAAAGGCTAGACACACGCCTCCAGAAAAAAAAAAAAAAAAGATCGAGATAAGAGAAGAGACACCCGAGTGGAAAGTGACCTCCCACCCTGGAAGCCTCAAGCTAAAATTGCGTCGGACAAGTAAATGAGCACCTTAGATCAGATAAGGTGTTCAGTTCCTGGGGCAGGTGTTTTCCTTTTGTTCATTTCAGGTGCCAGATTTGTTGTGAGGTTTGGGTCACACATTGTATATGGGGAATCAGGCCTAAAGGTCTCTGTACTAAGTGCCTTGAGGAAGAGCTGTCTCTGACTGACCGAATTCTAATACTTGCCACCGAATTGAATATTATTGAACCGGAGTCGATCGAGTGGTTTTCGCTTGTACCAACACAGGATTGGGGGAAAACTAAATTGCAGGAGGGTAATTTTGGAAATTGAGTGCCGGAGAGCAAATAAACTATCTTGTTGGACAGATACAGTAAAAATTATCAAGGTGGGATGCCTTTAAGGGACGGTATGCAGTTTGGACTTCACATTGGTCCCCTGAAGAATACTTCTGCTGCCAAGAAGATGGTTTCCCTCGCCGTCAGCAGCAACCTGGTGGGCGTAGGCAGAGGCAGAGAAGTACAGCTATGGGGAGTCCTGGTGAGCCTGAGCCTAGTCATGTATCCTCTGACTATTGCATACCCAGGGAATGGCCTGAGCCCTGCAATACAAAGCCATAATGAGTGTGGGGAGTGCACACCAATTAGTACCCCTGCTCACCCTGTCCTAGCTAATTGCACCCCTGAGGGGAAAGAGGAGCAATGCACTCTTAACGGCACTCAGTATATAAGGTGTCAATTGGGGGAGAAAATCGTATGCTATGATCCTATGGCAAGAAACAGAAACGGGCAATCAGAGACATTTGCTCATAACATTCACAAAAGAAGTGCAAGCCAGACACCTCTTCCCACATGTGAACAATGCAATCGTACCGTTTGGATAGGGGGAAAAAGAAAATCGGTATTTGTGGCTTATTTTCAGGTGAATCAATTACGTTTTGAAAATACTCAACTAGGGATGTGTGTCATGGAAGGGAAAACCTACTGGGTGGGCAAAAATCTAAGGTATGAAAGCGGACTCATCTCAGACACTGAACCTGTCATCATAGACCTTCTCGAGAAAGATGATGTCCGAATCTGTGCTCAGTTTAATAACACTTTCTGTTTTTCTAGAGATAGGAAGGCATGGATCCTGAGAGCAAAATAAAACAGATAGCCATAGAAATAAAGAAACAGGAGTCAGAGATGAGAAGAAGGAGAATGGAGCAAGAAAGATTGAGGACCCTAAGTAAACAATATGATTTATTGGAGAAACAGTATGATAATTGGGGCTTACCTGGCTCAGACAAGAATTTGTTTATCGATTTAATGCAAGAGATTGCAACCGAATTAAGATTGACCAACTGCTGGATTTGCGGGGGACTTAAATCAGCAGAAAAATGGCCCTGGAAAGGTGAGAGCTTAACTCCAGAGCAACTCCTAAGGGGGGATAAAACCCAAATTTCAAAGACACTTCAAAGACCTGAGGGCTGGATCTTAGATAAAAGAGTGATTAGATCAATTTGTATCAGTCGGGAGGAAGAGAATATACTGAAGTAGTGGGATACACCCCGTGTGTCTCCACCTTAACCGTAAATTCAGATAACAAAAGTAAAATTTGGCAGCCAGAGTCCCCTGCTGGGTACTGGAGCCTAGAAAAGAAAGGCAATTGTGAGTGGAGTGACAAGGTTGGACTTTGCTGGAATAAAGGCTCTGGAGCTAACCCTTACCAGTCACTAGGAGAATTAAGTACTTACTGGGCTGAACCAGGAAGTACAAAAAGTACATGGAAAGCTCCTGATGGGATATACTGGGTGTGTGGGAAGAAAGCATACAGTGAATTACCACAAAAATGGAAGGAGTCATGCACTCTAGGGATTATTCAGCCGGTCTTCTTTACTTTACCAAGGTCTGACAGTACTTTCCTGGGGGCACCTCTCTATAAAACACTGAATAGAGAAAAAAGGGAATTAAGGAAGAAGCTCCCTGATGTGGGTGGCAGCCAAGTTTGGGAAGGGGAAGAGTGGCCAGCTGAAAGAATAATAGAATACTATGGTCCTGCAACTTAGGCACAAGATGGAACTTGGGGGTATCGGACTCCAGTGTACCTGTTGAATAGGTTGATAAGGCTGCAAGCCGTGGTAGAGATTGTGTCAAATCACACCTCAGATGCTCTCGAATTGTTGGCTAAACAGCACTCCCAGATGCGAGCTTTTGTATACCAGAATAGAATAGCATTA
The DNA here is from genome assembly GCA_030060385.1 of Muscicapa striata striata. Taxonomy (NCBI): domain Eukaryota; kingdom Metazoa; phylum Chordata; class Aves; order Passeriformes; family Muscicapidae; genus Muscicapa; species Muscicapa striata. The sequence goes on from JAREIS010001106.1 coordinate 16,519, forward strand.
AACTATTTATTAGCAGGGAGTCTGTGGGAAATTTAATGAATCTGAATGCTGTGTCGAAATTGATGATTACGGAGAAACTATAAAGGGTCTTGCAGCAAAGATAAAGAGGGTAGCACACGTTCCAGTCCAAAAATGGAATTCCATTCTCCAGGCATCTTGGTGGGACCAGTTATTATCAAGAGCTTGGTGGAAAAAGGTAGTGTTCTTTATTGTGTGTTCATTGGCAAAAATCATATTCATACCATGTTTAATACCTTGTTTTATTAGACTAATACACTCGGTGGTACAGGGCATGCAAACTGCAGCTATGCCCATGGATCCTGAACTCGCATTAAGAAGGGTAAATGGTAGAGCCTCCAAAATAATAAAATTAGAGAGGGGAGATGAACACCAGGGCAATGCAGGCGCTGACAAAATTTGAAGAAAAGATAGAGAGAAATCAGCTCCCCTATATAGATTATCAAAAAGAGCCAGTAAAAGAATGGGATGGCAGTGAAGAATCTGAAGAGGATTAAAATGGAGAACACGAATTAATGTGTTTATATAGAAGGGGAGGGATTGTGATATATATATATCATATTGTAATTCGTGTTGTAATTTGTGTTTTATATAAAATAAGTCTGCAAAAAAAAAAAAAAAATAAATAAATAAATAAACGAGCCACAAAGTAAAGGCAGTGATTGCCTCAGAGCTAGGTAAATTAACATATCTACAGGTCGGACTGTTACCGATAAGCATCTATCTCCTGGGGAAGCCTGGAAACTCAAGGAGGAGCGGCATTTTCCCGAAAATCCCATCACTCCCCACCCCAGGACTGCATTCCCCGACTCTGGATGAAGACCACCACCTAAAAGCAAATACACAATGGACACAAAATCTTGTCAAAGAGCAGGAAGGACTTTGTCTTATGTGGACACCAGAGCTGAATTTGAAAGAAACAAAGGACTGTCTTGCTCCAGGCTATGAAAAACAGTATAAAAAGGGGTCCAACCAAGATGGCGGTGTGAACACCAGGGGACCCAGTGCGACAGAGGCTGGGTAATATCATGTGTTCACCCAACACCGACCCCGGGCTCGGTGTTGTTCTTTCCGGTTGTGGCTTTGCAGGACCGTATTTTTGGTCGTGAAAATAAAATTTGCCAATTTAACCTTTTAATTCGGTTTGATTCGTTTATTATCTATAACAGGTGGCCACGGTCTACCTCTGCTGGAATGACCTTTTACCCAGCCAGAGCTGATTCAGAACAGTTGCTGTGTTGTCTTTGTTAGTTTGTGCCCTGTCTTGGGGATTCTACCAAATGTCCTTGGCCCATCAATTCTGCATTCCTTGTGTCCAACATCTGAGGCACATTCATCTTCCCAAGCGTTGCTAACCTTCCCGAGGTCTGAGGCCTCTGAAGCCAATCAAGCCCTACACATTAATAAGGCAATTCAGCCAACAAGTAACCTGCCTCTCCAAGGCCTGGCCATCACTTAGAGCTTGTTGGCCACTTGCTCTTTCATGGAAAAAACTCGGTTTTTCTAATGAGCCTTGAAAGCCACAAACAACAAAGAACATATTTTCCTAGCAAATACTGTGCATTTTCCAGGTTTTGCTGCAGGATCGGTGGCTGTGTGGCAGCAGGAGCAGCCGAGGCAGAGCGGGATGGCGGAGCTGCGGGGCTGGTACCGTTTGGATAGGGGAAAAAGAAAATCGGTATTTGTGGCTTATTTTCAGGTGAATCAATTACGTTTTGAAAATACTCAACTAGGGATGTGTGTCATGGAAGGGAAAACCTACTGGGTGGGCAAAAATCTAAGGTATGAAAGCGGACTCATCTCAGACACTGAACCTGTCATCATAGACCTTCTCGAGAAAGATGATGTCCGAATCTGTGCTCAGTTTAATAACACTTTCTGTTTTTCTAGAGATAGGAAGGCATGGATCCTGAGAGCAAAATAAAACAGATAGCCATAGAAATAAAGAAACAGGAGTCAGAGATGAGAAGAAGGAGAATGGAGCAAGAAAGATTGAGGACCCTAAGTAAACAATATGATTTATTGGAGAAACAGTATGATAATTGGGGCTTACCTGGCTCAGACAAGAATTTGTTTATCGATTTAATGCAAGAGATTGCAACCGAATTAAGATTGACCAACTGCTGGATTTGCGGGGGACTTAAATCAGCAGAAAAATGGCCCTGGAAAGGTGAGAGCTTAACTCCAGAGCAACTCCTAAGGGGGATAAAACCCAAATTTCAAAGACACTTCAAAGACCTGAGGGCTGGATCTTAGATAAAAAAGTGATTAGATCAATTTGTATCAGTCGGGAGGAAGAGAATATACTGAAGTAGTGGGATACACCCCGTGTGTCTCCACCTTAACCGTAAATTCAGATAACAAAAGTAAAATTTGGCAGCCAGAGTCCCCTGCTGGGTACTGGAGCCTAGAAAAGAAAGGCAATTGTGAGTGGAGTGACAAGGTTGGACTTTGCTGGAATAAAGGCTCTGGAGCTAACCCTTACCAGTCACTAGGAGAATTAAGTACTTACTGGGCTGAACCAGGAAGTACAAAAAGTACATGGAAAGCTCCTGATGGGATATACTGGGTGTGTGGGAAGAAAGCATACAGTGAATTACCACAAAAATGGAAGGAGTCATGCACTCTAGGGATTATTCAGCCGGTCTTCTTTACTTTACCAAGGTCTGACAGTACTTTCCTGGGGGCACCTCTCTATAAAACACTGAATAGAGAAAAAAGGGAATTAAGGAAGAAGCTCCCTGATGTGGGTGGCAGCCAAGTTTGGGAAGGGGAAGAGTGGCCAGCTGAAAGAATAATAGAATACTATGGTCCTGCAACTTAGGCACAAGATGGAACTTGGGGGTATCGGACTCCAGTGTACCTGTTGAATAGGTTGATAAGGCTGCAAGCCGTGGTAGAGATTGTGTCAAATCACACCTCAGATGCTCTCGAATTGTTGGCTAAACAGCACTCCCAGATGCGAGCTTTTGTATACCAGAATAGAATAGCATTAAACTATTTATTAGCAGGGAGTCTGTGGGAAATTTAATGAATCTGAATGCTGTGTCGAAATTGATGATTACGGAGAAACTATAAAGGGTCTTGCAGCAAAGATAAAGAGGGTAGCACACGTTCCAGTCCAAAAATGGAATTCCATTCTCCAGGCATCTTGGTGGGACCAGTTATTATCAAGAGCTTGGTGGAAAAAGGTAGTGTTCTTTATTGTGTGTTCATTGGCAAAAATCATATTCATACCATGTTTAATACCTTGTTTTATTAGACTAATACACTCGGTGGTACAGGGCATGCAAACTGCAGCTATGCCCATGGATCCTGAACTCGCATTAAGAAGGGTAAATGGTAGAGCCTCCAAAATAATAAAATTAGAGAGAGGGGAGATGAACACCAGGGCAATGCAGGCGCTGACAAAATTTGAAGAAAAGATAGAGAGAAATCAGCTCCCTATATAGATTATCAAAAAGAGCCAGTAAAAGAATGGGATGGCAGTGAAGAATCTGAAGAGGATTAAAATGGAGAACACGAATTAATGTGTTTATATAGAAGGAGGGATTGTGATATATATATATCATATTGTAATTCGTGTTGTAATTTGTGTTTTATATAAAATAAGTCTGCAAAATAAAAAAAAAAAATAATAAATAAATAAACGAGCCACAAAGTAAAGGCAGTGATTGCCTCAGAGCTAGGTAAATTAACATATCTACAGGTCGGACTGTTACCGATAAGCATCTATCTCCTGGGGAAGCCTGGAAACTCAAGGAGGAGCGGCATTTTCCGAAAATCCCATCACTCCCCACCCCAGGACTGCATTCCCGACTCTGGATGAAGACCACCACCTAAAAGCAAATACACAATGGACACAAAATCTCGTCAAAGAGCAGGAAGGACTTTGTCTTATGTGGACACCAGAGCTGAATTTGAAAGAAACAAAGGACTGTCTTGCTCCAGGCTATGAAAAACAGTATAAAAAGGGATCCAACCAAGATGGCGGTGTGAACACCAGGGGACCCAGTGTGACAGAGGCTGGGTAATATCATGTGTTCACCCAACACCGACCCGGGCTCGGTGTTGTTCTTTCCGGTTGTGGCTTTGCAGGACCGTATTTTTGGTTGTGAAAATAAAATTTGCCAATTTAACCTTTTAATTCGGTTTGATTCGTTTATTATCCTGGAATGACCTTTTACCCAGCCAGAGCTGATTCAGCACAGTTGCTTTGTTGTCTTTATTAGTTTGTGCCCTGTCTTGGGGATTCTACCAAATGTCCTTGGGCCCATCAATTCTGCATTCCTTGTGTCCACCATCTGAGGCACATTCATCTTCCCAAGCATTGCTAACCTTCCCGAGGTCTGAGGCCTCTGAAGCCAATCAAGCCCTACACATTAATAAGGCAATTCAGCCAACAAGTAACCTGCCTCTCCAAGGCCTGGCCATCACTTTGAGCTTGTTGGCCACTTGCTCTTTCATGGAAAAAACTCAGTTTTTCTAATGAGCCTTGAAAGTCACAAAGAACAAAGAACATATTTTCCTAGCAAATACTGTGCATTTTGCAGATTTTGCTGCAGGATCGGTGGCTGTGTGGCAGCGGGAGCAGCCGAGGCAGAGCGGGATGGCGGAGCTGCGGGGCTGGGCACGATCCCCTGTGCTGCACAGGGCCCCAGCCCGCCCTGCATCCCGCAGGGCCCCCACGGCCGCTGCGATGCCCGTCAGGGTGAGCCAGAGGGGCAGCACCAAGAGGGGAGGGGCGGGTGTCGGGCTCTGGGGGCTGACACTGGCTGGGGCTTGGCCATGGTGTTGGTGCCAGGTGCTGCTGACCCTGCGGGACCAGCTGGGCAGGGCTGGCCCCACTGGTGCCCCACGGGCCCCTTTGAGGAGCCGCCCCGGGGGAAGCGACTCCCAGGGATGGCGCTGAGGAGCTGCCGGGGGAAGGCGGAGCTTGCCCGTGCTGTGACATTCAGTCAATTCATGCTCTGGCAATGGCTCTTGGTAGAAATGAAGGGACTTCTCATTGTTCCGTGTTTATACCAGAGTCACCAAAAACGTAAGGAGAAATGAAACCCAGGAACAGTAATATTTTTAGTATTGGGATTAGGCATTATTTTGTTCTCGGCTCTGGTGCGTTGTGGAGAACTCCAGCCACATATGCACCGCTTTCAAAGCTTTTCCCCTTACTGATACATTCTTAGTAAACATAGAAATTGCTGTTCATTGGTTCTCAAAGGAATCATTCTCTTTATCTATTATTTAGTATTCTGTATTGTTTTGGATATTGATGTCTCCCTTCTCATGCTAATTTTTCCACATTTTCCAGTCTGTTTATTATCTTTTAGCCAGAGAAGTTGTTTTCAACTCTGAGGTTAAAATGTAGACTTTCTTCTTTGTCTTCTGGTCACTCCAGCATGTTCTTGGAGGGCTAGCAAGTCTAGATTCCAGGTGTCCAGCCTGTTACACCCTCAGGCTTTGTTTATTTTTGGTTATCAGGGTTTGTTTAGCAAAACGAAAAACTTTGGGGATCTAACAAGACACCTCTGACAATAGAGTGCCAAAAGACACCTGGCTATCTACTTTCTAAGGCAGAATATTACAATGCTTAAGAAGAATACACTGCTTATGATTAATATACTGCTTATGAATTATTAAACAATTAATTACAAAGTTAATTAAATTCATACACCAGGAGAAAATGTAGGCTAAACAAGCAATGAAAAGCTGCATAAGTAATCCAAGCTGATGTGTTTGGCACCTTATGGGATTTGTTCCCATTCTCCTATAAAATGCACAGATGCATTTAGAGCAAACTCCTTCGTTGAGCTGACGTAAAAGGATGTGAAATTCAGGTACTCCCTGTTCCCCTACATGTCCAGTCCCTGCCCTAAGCTCTGCCAGTAGTGATGATTGAAACAGAAATATTAGTGGAATTGTGTTGAGGCAGCATTTGGTGCAAAGGACAGCGACATGGATGAAGGATGAACAGTCTTGCAAGCAAAATACTGTGGGATTTCTGAAAGATTATGGAATACTGCTTTTACAGGTCTTTGCAAGTGATATTCCTATTTCATTAAAAGTCCAAGCAAACTTCAGATGAATAGCTTTTTAGCTTCACTGTCAGCCAATTCTGCCTTCAGAATGAAGCAGTTGGATGGCTGTAGGTTGTTTGTGTTAAAAAATATGCTTCTGCTGATAGACATTGTAGTCATTTTTGAGCTCCAGTGGAAAGTGGCACATTCTGTACTAAATGAGGAGCTCAGCCAAGGAACCCAAATTTTGTTCCATCTGCGTAACCTGAGATTAATTGTTTCCATTTCACCTCTATGCAAATAATTGCATCTAGAGCTGAGGAAAAGAGAAAGAGTTTTGGTGCCTGTTAAAGTCAAAATTCACCTTTTGCAGCTGAAATTCTTATTGGAGCTCACTCCAGTAAGTGCTTCATTAGTACCAAATAAATCCCAGCCTTGGGTGCTGCCCTGACTTTGTGATCTTTTTGGGAACCACTCTCACCTGGTTTGCCAGCTGAGCTCTGGCCAGTTCAGTTGTACTCAGGCACTTGATTTCAAGGGAAGCCCATGCCTATAAATTCCATCAATTGGGAAAGGATGACTTGCTACTTGAACACTTGGCTGCATTGGAGGCTCAGTGATGGTCACTGTCTCAGGGCAGTTTTGTAGCTGGCTGCTGTCAGAGGGAGAATTGTGTCAGAGCAGCTGTTTTTAGTGATGGGACAGCAAAACTTTTCAAATAGAGCTCTTGTTTAAAGTTGAGGGCCTGGTGAATCACCAGGAATGGAGTGTTGGCTGCAGGTTTTACAGAACATTTCTTTTTCTTTTCAGCCAAATGCCAGTGAGGTGTCGCACATTGGAAGTGTGCAGGTTGCCAAATTGTATAACCCACTTGGAGGTATGGTTGCTTTCCATATTTTTCTCAATGTCTGTAAGATTTTCAATTTGGTAATTCATTTTTGTTGCATATTCTTGGCACAGAGGGTGTGTTCAGATGTCCCAGCTGTAGGTGGTTTGCCCTCAGGTCAGCCTTGCAATCTCTTGTCACTGCATTCAGCCATTGGCCTGTTTTCCTCTTGGAAAGCCTGCCAGTCCTTCCTTGTTCCCATACTGCATGATGGGTTAGAATTTTGAGCATTGAGGTCCAGGTTTGGACCACCCAATGCACTTAAGTTTGCTGCCTTGGTAGCTAATGTTTTGAATTTGCAACTGGACTTTGGACTATGTAGGCACTGTTCTTACCTGTTAAACTTAATTGGAAATAGACCAAAAATGTCCTTGAGGAAGTCCCATGTAGAATTTCATAAGGTCACTATGGAAAATTTGTCTTGATTTAATTTTTTTGTCTTGGTCATTATTAAGTAACTGTTCCCAAAATATCATGTTAGGTTCTTTATCAAGAAAGTGAAAGGAAAGTAATGATGTCATCTTCCCCATGGTTCCATCATTTCCCACAAAGCACAATGTGCTTGAGTGGTGCCATTTGTTATTAACCTGTTCTGAGTACTGTTTCCCCAGGGAGCCTGGCTCCAGGCAGACATGAGGTGGATATTCCCCTTCCAGGCACTCAGTGGTGCTGCCTGCAGCAGGGAGCTGAACTAGGCACAGCAGCTGCCCTGACAAAAACGGGCTCTCACCTGGCTGTGCTGCAGTCACCTGCCTGCAGGGACATCCCTGCCACTGCAAGTGCAGCTCTTGCTCTGCCTTAGCTGAGTGCAGAGCATTTAAAGGCAGCAGCATTGTGGCTTTTTGGAGAGACAAAATTAAACTTCTGCATTTTTCATTTGGGACATTCTGTTTCATGAATGCGAATCATGATTTGTGTGATTCTTGGTGGTGGTTTGCATAGACCCTAAGGGAGTATTTTACATTCAGTGGGGTCTGAGGACTGGCAGTACTGAGACAGTTGTGGAAATTGGGATCATTTTTGTTTTGGGTTGGCACTGAGAAACTCAGGTGAGACAGGTCTGGTTGCTGGCAGGGTACAGGGTGCCCTTGCAACATGCTCCATGCAGTACCAGTCAGGGATTGGGCTTTGTCACAGAATCAGAGAATATGCTGCGTTGGAAGGGATCCACAAGGATATGCATATTCTGGTCTGTCCCCAAGAACTCCATCATAAGTTTAAATCAGCTCTCTTGCCTTCTCCCAACCTCCCCTATGACATTTTGTTTTCTGTTTTCATTTCCTTTGGGAAAACTGCAGATGTCAAAAGAGCCCAACCAAACACTTCACCTCCTGCACCCGAGAAGAAGAAAACAACGCCCACGAAGCCTGCAGACAGTGAGGGGAATCCTTGCACTGCTGTTTATCACCGACCCTACAGGGACAGGGTGATTCATTTACTTGCTCTGAGGACGTACAAGAAGCCAGAGTTACTTGCCCGCTTGCAGAGAGATGGAGTCATGCAAAAGGACAAGGGTACCCTTGGCAAGATCCTCCAGCAGGTGAGATTGTGCAGTTTGTTCCAGCAGGTTTTTCCACCACATTGTCATTTTATCCTTAATTTTTACTTCTTCCACCACTGTTTAAATAAGAAAGTTTCCTTTTAAAATATTATCTGTTCCTCATGGCTGCTGCTGAATTATGCAAACATTATTATATCACATCTGAATTTTTTCTCTTTAACTATGAACAATGTCCAGGGAGGATACTTCAAACGGATACAGTTTTGGATGCACAGACTTGCTTATCAAATGGATTCACAGACTTGCTTTCCTTCCAACACAACCTTAGTTTTGCTTTTAAGACATGAATTCCTGATTCTGGGTATCTTTGTTAATTCTACATCTTTTTTTAAGCTGAGGAGAGACTGTCATCAACACAGACCATCAGAGAAACATGAGTGTTTATCATGTTTTCAAAGAAAGAAAACCACCAGAATTTGAGAGATGATGGTGGTGTGTTGATGAGTTAATTGATGTGTTGAAGGGGTCAAATGGATGGAGATTTTTCCTGTCTCCATCTCAGCAGGAGCTCTCAGCGGGTGTCAGGTGATGAAGCCTACATCAGCACTTTTCATATTAGTGGTTTTGAGGTTTTCCTACCTCCTTTTAGCTTTTTGAATAGATTTTGTATTTGACCTGAGGAAGATATGAATGTAAGTTATTGTCAAAGGAATAGAGCAAGTCATGTGCATTTCCTTCTCACGACAGGACTTTGCAGAAATCAACCCTGGCTCAGCCACATGAAGAGGGAGGGATGCTGGGCCTGACCACCTCTCCTTACACATTGTAGCACTGAATGTTGTTTTGAAAGGAACACTTGTGAGATATGAATAGAGATACTCGGTTTTTCCAACTTTGATATGGCATTAACTCATGTGATAGAGAAATAATTAATCTCTGTACCAAAGAATATCTTCCAGTTCCAATTGGGTGCTCACAAAGAGATTTTCAGGAGCAATTGGATTTCTGTAGTTTGCATAGAGCAACTGCAATAAACGTTTGTTTTCTTACATGTCTGCCTGTAGGTAGCCAACCTGAACCCAAAGGACAATTCCTTCAGTCTGAAGGAACATCTGTTTCAAACCCTTCAGACTGATTGGCCTGGCTACAGTGAAATCGAGAGAGAGAATTTGAAGTTAATACTTTCTAGGAAAGTTTAGTCTTTAGAGGAAGGAAAAAAGACTTTTCAGAGAAATCACCCTGGGAGATGAAGCCTAGCTTGTTAGAATATGCTGAGTCAGCAGCAACCCATCAGGGCCATGGAGTCCAACTGCTGGCCCTGCACAGGACACCACAAGAATCACACCCTGTGCCCAAGAGTGCTGTCCAAATGCTTCTTGTGCTCCTGCTGCAGTGACCACTGGCCAGGAGAGCCTGTTCCAGTGCTCCAGCACCCTCTGGGGAAAGAACATTTTCCTGATATCCAGCCTAAAGCTCCCTCAACTCAGCTTCATGCTGTTTCCTTGAGTCCTGACACTGAAGGTCTGTTTTCTCTGCAAGGAAAGAACTATGACAGTTGATATTTAGGCCTTGTAACATGAAATGTTTGACCATCCTTACAGAAGATCAGCTCCATCTCAGAACCCCACCAGCACCAGCCAAGTGACATCTCCAGGGCCTTCTGAGAGAGAAGCTCCAGCAAGATCTGCTCAGGTATTTGGTGCATTTTTAACATTCTCTACTGTCTATTAATGTTTAGCCCTCTGCTGATGGTGTAAAAGCTGTGATGTGAATGTGCAGGACCAGGCCAAAGCATTCTCTGCCTCAGGCACTCTGACTGCTTTGTCAGGAAGGTTGTGATCAGAAGAGAGGGTCCTGCAGGGGTGGAGCAGCACTGTCCTGAGCCAACTTTCTGCTCTGCCTGGAGACTTGAGCTCAGTCCCCAGCCTCAACTCATTGCCTGCAGAAGGGCTCAAAGGGCTGGCTCTGCATGCATGACAAAACTGTGTCAGAAGACGACTGTAGATGAGGGGCTGCAGCAGGGTGGGGCAGATGGGGCCCTCTCACTCTCTTTTCCCTCTCTCTCACTTTCATTCTCATTGTTTACTCCAGATCTGCACTATTTACACATGCCAGGACCAGCACAGAATTGTGATACTCCATCTCTCTCTTCTCTGCCTTTATTTCTCTCCTCATTTGTTCTGCCTGGGAACAGCATGGCTGTCCTGTTCTACTCCATTCTCTGTCCTGAAGTTTGCTGTGGGAGTGGGGAGCCTGTGGCTGTGTGTTGTGTCTTGTGAGCCAGCACCTTTGAGAAGGTCCTTGGGAGGAGCTGGGAAATGATGGAAGTGCACTGAGGAAAAAGGAAGGGCTCATAATTCACCACTTGTGAAAGTGTCTTGTAAAAATCTAAGAATGTTTTAGCCATCAGCTTTTGAGTCTAAAGAGTGGAGTGGCTGCTGGAGTGAAGGCTACTGTACCTAAAAGCACAAGAGTTTGCTTTCATGTGACTGATGTCTTTGATCATCCTGATGAGAATTCACAACCAACCATCACACCCTGTACTCCTGGGTTGTCTGAGTGAAGCACTGATCAGCAAGAGCTGTGTCTTTTCCTGGTGTGTACAAGCAGGAATTGGGAGCTCAAAAAATCCTACTGGACCTCCCCATTCTGGAGAAGCCTTTGATAGAGCTGCTGAAGGGAGTGTCCTTCTCTCAAAGCCTTTTAGCTACAGACTTGAAGTCTTAAGATGAGAAAGCAGGAATGATATAGAGCATGTATTTACCTGCAGTACCCCCTGGTTTGAATGATCTTTTTAGTTAAGAAAGATGTGTTTTTAACCATTGCCACTTCAGAAATGCTGCTTTTTCAGAATGGGAGGAAATCCTGATCCAGATCATAGATTAATGAACGGATAACTTCGTTATAGTTGCAGAAACGGCGTCTGGCTTCTGACTTTACCAGTCCTGTGATGAGCAAGAAGAGGTGAATTGGTCACCAGCAATTCTCCAGTCACGTCCAGCCAGCAGCTGGAGGCCTCTCTTCTTCCTGGGTGCTGCCTTCCACATCCCTTTTTACTTTGAACATGTCTCCAAGTGTCGGCTCCATTTCCCCCTGCAGCCATGAGGTGCACCAGAAAGACAAATTCCAGAGTTTCACCATCCCAGAGACTGCCAGGGAACAGAAGGAGATCCCCAATTCAAATGGGAAGAAAAATGAATTGGGAAGGCTGAAGCAGTCCCATCCTTTGGATTTCGATGAAGGTATTAATATGCTGCTTTTCCTAACTCCTCTCTGGAGAACTGTGGTGTAAAGATTTGGTTATTAACAGAAGCTTCTGCCCAAATTAGGCCACAAGTGAGATGCTTTTCACTTGTACAGATGTTAATAGTAAATGCAAACTAGGGAGCTACAAAGGAATAAAGGAAGAGAGATGGGGTTTGGGGAAGAGAGAGACATTAAGTGTGAAGATATCACCAGCACATGGATTCTCTGTCGTCCAGCCAGTCCTTCTTCAGCCTTGGTCTTGTTGGTGGTAGAGATCCCCAAGTGGCTCTGGAGGTGCTGCCTTTATACTGCCCAAGATTTGGGTCACAGATGTTCTTAGATCTTGTGCTGCAAGGGATGTTAGCTGTCATTTCCTTACCCACAGTCTCTACAGCAGAATTTTTGTCTGCTGTCCTAATTCCAAACCTTCACCTCTGTTAGGCCAAGGCTTAATGCTTTTCTTCATTCCATCTGTGTTTCTCTTCAAGTCCTGTTGCTGTGGCTTATCTGATGGGAATATCCTTCTTTGACAGTGTTCTCAAACAGTTAATTGTGCTCTTGCACTGTGTGAAAAGGAAGCTTTGAAACCAGGGACTGGATACATGAAGGCACTGCTCTATTTTACTGCTCTACCATTATCCTTGCTGAATGGTCATGAAAAATCAAGACTTTGTTTTCTGCCATTGCATTCCATTGTAAGTCTTGTTGTTTAAAAGGCAACAACAGCAAAGCCCAGAATCTGTGCTGCTGGAACCTTATCCAAGACTCCATTTATCTCTAGAAATTCTCCCTCTGTAGAGCAAAACCAGACAAGAGGAAAGAAATGTGAAATAGGTTGCTTTGTGATAACCTGGTAAAAAAAAAAAAAAAAGTGCCTGGCACTAGGAACTCACAGAGAATGGATGTTTTCTTTTTGTTTGATTTCCAGTAAACTGAGAGTTGACAGTGGCATCACTTTTTCCACCAGCAGGTTTTCAAGTCTGCATGTTGAATATAGAAACCCATTAGACATTTATTGCAGACTAGTCTGCTGAAATGTGTAGATCAAATCTCAATGATTTCATCATTGTTCATTGAACACAGCCTTTCCATGGGAACTCCAAAAGCTACAAAACCTGACCTGGGGTTTCCTGGAGTTCTAGTTTGAGCTATGCCATGACATCCTCTGCATCTTAGCTGCAGAATTTCTTTCCTCAAACGCTTTAGAAGTACCTCCAACTGAAAATGACATTGAAAAGCTAAACAGAAATGCAAAAGATGTCTGATCACAGGGACATACCCAGTAGGGTTCAGTTGTTTTCTTTGTGCCTTGTCTCTTTTGGAGGTTGAATTTGCAAATTACTAGTTGGGTTTAGCCTGGAGGCATGTTTAGACTGTGCAGATGCCTCTGGCAAGTGATGGTGTGCTTGTGGAGACAGGTACTTTGAGATGGTCTTTCCACATTTCTTCTGGACATACACACGGTACCAGCAAACCTTGGGATGACTTTGGAAGGATTCCTGCTTGAATGTATAAATACATGATCATGGTTCTTCAGGAGCCAGATACAAAATTCTGAGCAGCTGGTGAAGGAAAAATCTGGACTGTGTTTCAAGTTGGGGCTTAGGCTGAAGCTTTTGTGTGGACTGAGCCATGAGAGCAAATGCACTTTTATAAATCAAATGCTCCTAGCAAAGCTGTTCTTACAAGTTGTATTGAACATCCTGTGACTTTCCTGCTGACAAGAGCGCAGAAACTTTGCATCCAAACTTGGTTTCCTCTAAACTTTGGATCTCTGGAATGGGCAAGGAAGTGGCAATAAAAACATGGCATGAGAAGAATTCCAGCTTTTTTGTCTATTTCTTGTTAGAACCTCCATTTTGGTCACTCTCTCCCCCTCTATCTCAAGCTGTTGTCTTTTGTGAAACTGCATCTTGAATGGCTGTGCAGATGCCACCTCATGCCCTCAAAACAGAAGATCTGAGCTGGGCTTTACACTGTGGTAGTGCAGAACCTGCAGAATAAAGTGGCCATGCCTTCTTTCTAAAGCCTGGAACTGGCTACTGTAGAGAATGTTGTGTGTGCCCCATTTTTAATTTTATAGCTCTTTCCAAGTAATTTACTGTGAGAAGAAAGCTGTGAAGGACTTGTACAAGGCCATCCAGTGGGTAATTTTTGGCTTTTTAAAGATCTCCTGATGAAGAGTGTCAAAATTCTGCTTTTCTGCAGGAGAAAGAAAAGATACTTCCATTGTCTCCACGTGCTCTGATGCAAACAACCAAGCAGACTACCTGAGGTGAGTAAAATAGCAATTAAACCCTGCCACTCCCAGTGGGGTGCCATGTGAAGCTCTTCCCAGTTTTGAAAGGCTGATTTTGAGGAGGTTTTGCTGCCCCCAGGCTGAGAGCTGAGATGAGCCCCGAGGTGTGTTGGGCCCGGCCGGGCCCTCCCTTCCTGCAGTGCAGTTGCTCAGGGGCAGCTGCAGCAGTGGGGCTGCATCCCCCCCTCGTGTGTGCAGGGCAGGAGGGGAGGGAGAAGGGGCTGTGTGTGTGCTGTCACACCCTGGGAATCGCTGCCAGCCTGTGTCACAGCAGTGATGCTGGCAAGGGCAGCCAGGCCTCCTGCAGCCCTGGGGCTCGGGGCAGCCGTGCCCTTTGGAGCAGGCGCGGCAGGGCCCTGGGTCCCACTGGATACAGCCAGGGATGCTCCGTGGGAAGGCTGAGGGCAAGGCTGGCCCTGCAGGGCAGCAGCTGAGGGAGGCCTGTGCTGGGGCTCTCAGCAGGAAATGTCACTGGGCAGATGCCAGAAGCCCAGGCTGTTTCTTCTCTGCTACCTCCCAAAATGCTGAAAGACACCTGTAGTTTCCTTTTCAGAACACCCCAGCACACCAGGCAGGTGCATCTGGCCTGGGATGCATCCCTGGCACAAGGGAGTTCTGTCTGTCTTTGTAATGACTTTCAACGTGTTAAAGATTTACTGCTTGCAACAATTAATCTCAGGATGCTTTGAAGGATTTATTCCCATGTGGAGGGAGTTTCTGCCATCCAAAAGAACCAGGTGTTCAGGCCTAGAGGAGCAGAAGCATTGGTGTGTCAGTGTTGGGAAGTGGTGTCTATTATTCTCATTGCCACTTCATCTTGGATTTGTACCATGAGCTTGGTGAACCTCACTCATCTTGATGTGAGTGAGAAAGGAATGCAGGAATTTTTTCTCCCATCGTTGGCTTTAGGCATTAATGAGTATTGCCCTCCTTAGAAGCTGATGTGATTTGGGTTTCTGTAGCTGTATTTTTAGACTTGTCTAGAGTTCGTTTTCCTGGCTATGTTACCAATGCCTCAGTCTAAGGCTTAGTGTTGTACCTGGTATCCATGAGAAGAATCAAATTTTATCATCACTTCTACTTTGCTGTTAGACAGGCAAAAATGTAGCTCTCATTGCCATCAAATCCACAAATGCAGTCCTTCCAAAATATATATTGCAGATGGATGTTAAAAAGTAAATGTAACTTGATTAAATTTTTCCCCCATAGAAAGAGAATATAATTTAGCAATGTTTCTTTCCTTCCTGAAGTTGTTGTCCTTGTTGTTCCTTTGTAATTTGCAATGACATTTGCCAATGTTTTCTAAATGTGCTCCACTAGCTAATGAAGAAAAGCTTTACAATGTAAACTATTAGTAACAAAGTCTCATAGAAATGAGGCGGATTTCTAGAGTTACCTGACTACATTCTCTTCAAGCAGGTGAACTTGTATGTAGAAACAGTCAGTCCCTGAGCAACTGACTGGAGCTTGGTGGTCTGTGGTTGACAGTCACAGTGTACTTGGTGTTAAATTGCACATATGATTTATGGAATAGAAACATACTATAATGTTCTCTTAGAGTCCACTTATACATAATCATGTCATTTTTCTCTTAGAAGATTCATAGCCATAGTCTCCTTGGAGCAATGCCAGCACCACAAGGATGAGTTCAATGTGGACTATGAGGAATACCAGAATTTACATTCTCAGATTGAAAAGATCAACAAGAATTTCAGACAGTTTAATGAACAGTGGATGTCTCTGATTCCAGGCTCTGAAGACCATCAGGTAAAGAAGGATAAAACTGTGAAGGCTGTGCTTCATCACAGCATTATTTTGAATTTCCTGGAGCTGCTCAGTGAAACAAAGGGAAACTGCAGAATTGGCATATATGCTCAGACACTGCTTGGGCTGGGTCTGATTTTTGCAAGATTCGGCCCCAAAACCCCTCTTTCAGGTGTCTGTGAACAAACAATAAGGTGAGGTGTGTCCCAAGCAGAGTCTTGGAGCATGTGCTCCTTCTGTTCCCTATTGAGAGGCTTAATTGCAGATCTTGGCTGAGGCTGGGAGTTGGGGATTTCTTTTTGCAAACCTCCCAGGAGAGTGGTGGCACACAAAGAAGAAAATTTCTAGAGTCAAACTGAGGATATTTTTAGTGTTCTACCTAGGTTTGCATTTTATAGTGGTAATGAAACATTCTTCATTGGTTTTCTCTTGAAGATGCTGCTTCATCGAATCCTAGCAGATTATCAGCAGTTACAACAGGTATGTGTGACACCAGACCTGCAGGGCCGTGGGTACTGCTGAGTCTGGCTCAAGGCTTTTTTAAAGCACAGCACATCAGATTCTAAACTCTGCAGAGATGTTGGCATGGCCTAATTTCCTTTTGCTTTCTCCTTGACAGGGTAGCCCCAGCTACTCAGAAATGAAGAGCAGGTGCCAGTACCTCCACAAAAAGCTGTCCCATATTCAGAGCCAAAAATCTGAATTTGACAAGCAATAAGTGGAGTCGTGGCACCACACATCTGCTTCAGCCTGATAAATCAGTGATCTCTGGATTTTTAATTCAAAGACAAGATTAGGCTTTTAGGATTAGTTCAGTTATTATTGAACAGTTAAGTTATGCTGGCACTGAACAATAGGTTATTTCTTAAAAATGCAGGATTAGGTCAAAGAAGTTGGGTAAGTTTTAGATGTTGAAAGAAGTTAGTATTGAACTTTAACAATAAAGAAAATTCACAGTTGATAACTGCTTCTCTCATTGGGGCTTGTATGGTATTTGGAGGGGCTTTCTTCTGGTCAACACTTTTCTTCAAGCCTTCAGTTTGGACACTGAAATAAACTTGTTCAGTAGAGGGTAGAGGCTCAGTAATATGAGTATGAAGTTGTTCAGCCTTTAAGAAAATATTATTGCAAATTGAAATTATTTCTGCTAGTATAGGAGTGTTTTCTGAACTTTCCTGCAATTTAAACACTTTGCATTATGCTGCCAAAGGCATAGAAGTTTGGACAATCCTCTTCCTAAATCACCTTGTTTTGAAGGATTACAGAGGAATGCATATGGGCTGCTCCAAGATGTCACCTTAAGCAACTCCCAGGACTGCTTGTAGTTGGTGGCTGCACTTTCTCAGTGAGCCAAGGAATATGGAGAGCATGGTAAGTGTTTTGTAAAATGGATTTACAGATGTTGCAGAGAAGATACTTCAGCGGGTTTTAAAGAGAAATTTTTTGAATGTGTCCATATAGAAACTCTGTTTTGTAGTTCTCTCAACAATACTCTGTCACAACCAGTCTTTTCTGAGATACGGGGATGTTGATCCCTACACAGACGTATGGGGTCTGTAAAGTTTGAAGTCTAATCCCTTTCCTAAGTTTCCTGCGATTTATTTATTCAGCTGACAGGGCAGAGGTGTGGCCAGCAATGCCATAATTTTCTTTTGGGGAAAGATATGAAACAAACTGAGGGTAGACAAAATTTGGGAACATTCAAAGGAGCTGTGAAAGACCATTTCTTCCTTGAACAGTATTTTAGAACATTCTTAATTGTCTCCATGCCAAAAATGTGGAAGAAAGCTCAGAGCATTTTGTGATTGAAAACCTGTGACATCATCTGAGACTGCTTCCATCCTGGTACCACTCATGATTTCAGTGAAGAAGAGAAAGGAAGAGAGAAGACTGTGATAATCACATCAGGATCATTTCCCTCACAACCACCTTAGAGTAGGATTCTTGAAAAGGATTGTAGAGAAGGAATATAGCCTGGGCAGAGGCAGGCTGGAAGGAGCCCTTGGAGCTGCCAGAGGCAGCAGCCCGGCCCTGGGTGCCTCCTCCTGGCACCGGGCGAATCCTCTGCTCTCAGAGCCAAACTGGCAGCTGGCTGGTGCCCAGGGCAAGCGCAGCCGTGCTGGGCACAGCTCACACTGCTGGCATTGGCCGTCTGCAGCCTGCCCAGCAGGGGAGAAAGGCAAACAGCAGCCCAGGGCTGCTGGCCTGGCTGAGCATTGCTCCTCCTGGGCCGGCTGCCCTGTCCCTCCTGGGCAAGGCCAGCAGTGTGTGCAGCGCTCTGGGCACAGCGGGAGGGAGCCGGGCTGCTCCGCAGGCTCCAGCACAGGGCAGCGTCCTCCAGGCACGGCACTTGTGCCAGGGAACCGAGGCCAGCCAGAGGCACTGACAGCTTGTCAGCTCAGATCTGCAGGAGACAGTGCCTCACACAGCTCGGGCAGGGAGCGCCTGCAATCCTGCACTTCTGCCCTGAGCCAGAGCAAAGGTGTGAAATGCAGAGTGTTGTGCAGAAATAGTCAGGGGCACCAGGCCAGCCTGCTTTGTGCTCTCTGGAGCACAGCAAGCACTGTGCAAGGCAGCTCGGAGCTGCTGGGAGAGAGATGCTGGCAATGAACCAACTCTTGGATACAATTAAATGGGGGAAAACTCATCTAAGCAAAAGAGAACCCTTTCTTAATACAGGTTCAGCAGATCCGGGTGTGTGTGTCCCTCCCACAAAAGCTGAACACACACACTGCAACAAAACACTTCTTTTTATTGCCTCTGCTGGCTGGGGGCGATCCCTGTCCCCTTTCGCATTGGCTGCATACCAGGGAATTTACATTCTCTCCTAAACGCCTACATTTCTGTCTGTCCCCTCCCCTCTTATCCTACTTTCTTTTTGGTCTGGTGTTCAGCTCAGAGTAACAACCAGCAAATTAACCGGAAATAATCCAAACTATAAATAAAAACACCTAGAACCAATGGTTTTCATTATTTTTTTCTTAATAACCTTTCTGCTGCAGTGAAATATTACCTCATATCTCACAGAGGGAATCAAGGCTGAGCCTGAGGCTTGTTCTTGAACAATGAACTGATTTGGAAGGGAGTAGAAGTGTTTTAGTAGGCAATTTGTGTTTTCATTTTTAATTTCTAAAGGAAAGACGCAAAGTGGTTTCAGTCTGCAAAAGCATTTCCAAGGTGCATTGACAAAATGCTTGTGTGCAATTCCCAGAGAAGGAAGGTGTGTAGAAAATGTTTAACTGTAACAAATCACTAACTCCTTCAGCTTTAACAGTGTTGAGCCCTCTTTTCCTTCAGTGCAGTGATGAACGTGTGCAAGTGGCTATGTTAGCCTTGGGAATAAAAAGCATGGTCCACCTAAGAAGATAGCTGGAATGCATCCAAGGGGAAGAAAGTGGTTTGAGGGGGCTCTTGATCATCAGAGTGTAATAGATATACTTGTATAAATTGTTTGTTCATCAAAATTAACCAAGGAAAGGCATTATGCAAGATTGTAACAGTTACCCCTTTGTGCAAATAACAGGAAACCACAAGTCTGTAGCTTGCTAGAAGAATTATGCAGCAGCAGCAGTATTCAACCAAAGGGGGAGAGGTTTTTTTATAGGTGTTAACCACGACAGTAGAGGAAGAGGATCATCCTGCATCATACGACCACCAAAAGGCAGAAGGCGACCCCCTAGCAACAAACCGCACAGACACAGAGTACTACCAGGAGATCTACGTACACAGGAAGCACAAGAGAATAAAAGACTGGGGGTTGAGCTCACGGTGTGGGCTGTTGGTGGAAACCACCCTCCCCCAGCTACACCCAGCGCTGTTTTTGCCTGTTATTGCTTGTTCAAATAGCAATAAATTCTGTTTGGCTTTCCAACTCAGATTGGACTGAGAGTTGAAAATCTATAACAAGAGGAGAATTTGAGGAACGGGATGTTCCCCAAATGACCAGTAGAGACCCTCAAGACACCCCTACTCTCCTGTCAATAACTTGTGAGAAGTCATTGAAATATATCAGGTAATTTGGAGGAATGTTGAGCATAGGAGTTTCAGCAAACCAATGAGTGTGTTTTAGTTCCATGGTTACAAACCAGTAGGTGAGATTTATGAGTGAGCATATGTAGAAAACTGATTCCCCATGCACCCAGCACTGAAATAAAGTAATGCCTCCTTTATAACCCTGAGCTGGCAGTGGGGAGCGGGCCCTGGTGGGTAACTTTCATTGTAGTCACTTCTACTGAGAGATGAAAATTAAATCCTTTCCAGCCCTTTCCTCTGGTTTACCTTTTGGGGGCCCAAAGCTCTGTGCTGCAGGTGGCCTGGGTGTGTGCAGAGCAATGCAGCCCCCACAAACCCCTGGGTTTTCCCACAAGTGGTCATACCCTGTGCCCAGGTGTGCCCGGCTCTGGCAGCAGAAAGAGCCCGCAGCGCAGTGGGCGCCGTGCCCTGCCCAGCCGGGGCTCTCTGGCACAGAGCACTAAATGATCTGCACAGGAAATGCTTTTGGCCTTCTTTTGAAAGGAAAAACAAACAAACAAACAAACAAACAAACCAAACCAAAACAACAACAACAGTAACAACAAAATGTTCATACCCTGGAGTTTCTTCCTATTTTCACCTATTTGAATTGCCTTGACATGAAAATACTGCCAGCTGGTGTTACAAACTGGCTGGTGTATGTTTGTGTGCACAGATCAAAGGTGCCACACTGTGTCTGTCCCCGGCTGTCTGTTAATGTCCATTTAAGCAGAGGGCTGGAATGGGGACTCTGCCCGCCCCGCGCTGCTCCGGGGCCTGGGCTGGGCCAGCAGGGGCTGCAGAGCTCACTGGGAGGGACAACCTCGGCCCCGGCCACCATCTTGTGTGTGGCTGCCTCGGCCCCGGCCACCATCTTGTGTGTGACTCCCCTCACCCCCGGCCACCATCTTGTGCCTCCACCACGTCCAACTCCAAAAAGAATGGGTTGCTGTTTTTTTCCAGCAGGCAGGGCCAGCCCCAAGACACCAACACTGGTTTAAGGAGTAAGTGTCATTTATAGTAGTGCAAGGCAGCAAAGAAATGCAAAAGAATAAGGTAATCAATGCACTGGATTATTAGTGCAGCAGGTTGCCTGTAGGGATTAAGAAAGATACATCAGCAGTTACCTTAATACTTGACCATCATCCTGACACACACATTCCCTGGGGAGCCCCTGTCACAGCAAAGAATTGGAGATGCACTGCCAGTTACAGGGAATTTTTATGTGGTTTGCCCACTCACAGGTGAGGCCACCAACTTGGCTGTGAGATGGCCCATATTTTATACTGTTGAATAAACAAGCTACCATAACTTCTGGTTTCAGCCTCTTTTCCAGGGCTCAGGGAGGAAGCAAGGAAATTTCCTTTGACCACTTAACTTAAAACTGATAGAGATATCTGATTTTGCGGCCTTGTCTGGCTTCTAAGTGTGGAAAGGTAAACACCTGTTTCTCTAACAACAGATTCATATTTTGTTACTGAGTGAATATAAATATAATGCTTGGTTGGAAGGTTCATCTGGAGGTCGGCTTTGGCTTTGTGCTTGTTGTTGAGGCCTTAGTACTTTGCTGGAATTGTCCTTTTAGCTGCAATGGAATCCTCAGCTGTTCCCACAGGGATTGCTCAAGCTCTGGTTGTGCTCAGCTCCTTGTGAGTGGAGTCATCAGTCTCTTGGACGAGCAGATTGTCTCTCACAGTGCCCAGAATTTTTGCCTGGGATCCAGCAAGGTAAGAGGGAAGTTCTCTGCAGCTCTGACATGGAAATTGTCCAGCTGGGTGGCCTTTGCTGTGAGTGTGAAACACAGCAGCTCTCTGGCCACGTGGTGCTGCTGGCAGAGCTGGCTGCTGCCACTCAAGGCTCAGGTAGGCACCTGAGCTGCCTTGCTGCACTGCAAAAACCATCTCAGTGCTCAGAGGCACCTCCCCAGCCCTCATCTCAGTGAGAGTCCTGCTGGCAGTGTCAGAGCAGTGGCTCATCGGGATCAGTTCTGCCCGTGCTCTCTGCTCGCCCTGGCCCCGGCAGTCCTGGCCCTGCTGCCATGCACACACAGGGAATGGGAACTGCTGCCTGATGTTTCTTGAGCTGCGCTGCTGCTGCTGCTGCTGCTGAAGACACCTTGATGAATGAGCTAATGGGAGTATGGGCCATATCGGCCTGTGACAGCAAGGTCAGGAAGGCCCAGGTGCATATGGTCCTGTCGGGCCTATTTCTGCATATTTCTGGAAAACAAGGAATCTCTCTTGATCCTGTGAAGCACTGAGCTTGAAAATAATGGTTTCTTTGTTGTTGTTCTTGTTTTCCTTTGGGCAGCATCCCTATTTGAAGCCAGCTGAGCCTCTCTCCAGACTGGAATCTGTGGTCATTGAAGTGAATCAATGGAGAGAGTTCAGGAGCTAGGAATGACCATTTCAGGATGACTCTCTCCAGTTCAAGTACTGAGTGGGACTCAGAATAAAAACTGTACCAAACTGCAACTCCATTGGGAGATTCCCTTCCTTGTCATCCTGTGAATGAGCTCTACATTAACTTTCTGAATTGTCCAATTTGTTTTTTAGTTTGTTTGTTGGTTTGTGGGGTTTTTTTTTTTTTTTTGTTTTTTTTTTTTTTTTTTTTTTTTTAGATGGAAAGTCCCATTTCTGGTGGTTTTAGTGTGGTTAGGAATTGGGGAAGGGTCTCCTTCTGAGACAAGATTATTTTTGCTTTTTTATTTCCTTCACATATATTCATAGAATCATAGACTATTGTTGTATGGTTACATAGTTCCTAGATAACTGGAGTACTTTTCCTCCCCTGATAGGCAAAAAAGACAAAACACTTTCCAAAGGCTCCTATCCTATCTTAGGTCGTCTGGGAACAAAGGTTAAAACATGTTCTCAAGACACTTTCTCAAAAAGTAGTTATAGCCTGTACATCTAGTACAACTAGCAGGAAGAAAGTGGGGCTCCAGAAAAGTTGGAATCAAAGGGGGAAAAATTCCTAATTCTTGTGCTTCTAATTGGGAATTCTTGTCAATTATGCTAATTTTCCAGATTTTTAAAACCACATTCACCCAATGTGCAGTGGTCATTTTTCCATATCTGCCCCTGGAGGCCTCCAGTTAGAGACCAGAATTGATATCACCTCCTGTACTAAAATTGCCTCGAAAGTATGTTGTTTTGTTTCTCAGTCATTTAGAGCATGACCTCCTCCACATTGCGGTGCCTTCAGAATATGGCCCATTGCCCAATTTTTGCACAACCGTGATACTTGTACCTGAGGCAGAAAGTGGAATTCCATTTCCAAATGCTAAATTCCGATGAGGAGTGGGGCAGCCAGAGCATCCTGTGCAGATACAGGCCTGCAGCTGTGACTCAAGACTGTTTTGGTTCCTGCCCAGTGCAGCAGGGGCATTTCCCATGTGACTGCTACTCCTTCCCTGGTGCCCATGGATAGTAGGTACAGGGTTCTGCAAGGGGAATGGGAGGGGGGGCGGTGTCTGCTGACAATAGAATGCAGTGGAAAACGTTGGGAAAATGTTTGACTGTACCAAATTGTGAATTCCTTAAGCTTTACCAGACAGTGCTTAGTCCTGTATTCCCCCATTGCAGTGATTATTGTGTGCAAGTGGCTTTGTCTTGAGAATAAAGAGAGTGGTCCTGTTAAGAAGGTGGCTGGAATTTGCCTTTGAATGGGGAAACCCAGAGACTGGAAGGAGAACTCAACTTACGTGGACTGTATGACCACAAGGATTCAAGAACAGTCCAGCCATATTTGGAAAACAGTTTGCTAAGGACCTTGAAAATTGGGTATGCCCAATTTTCCACAAAATTGGAATTGTGTTTGTGTCCACAAAAGGAATTGTGTTACAATAGGTAGATGATGTACTTATAGTCACTGAAAGGAAAAAAGACTGTTTGGAATGGACAGTAAGCCTATGGAATGACTTGGGACTAAGTGGTTGTATCCAGAAATCAAGCTCAAATAATCAAACAAGAAGTCATTTACCCAGGATGCAAAATATCCCAAGGGCAGCAGGGACTAATACAGGAATGCAAAGGAACCATACACTGAACCCCACTCCCTACCAATGCCAAAGAATTGAGAACCCTTCTGGGAATGACTGGAGGCTGTATTAACTGTGGTGTGAACTGTGGGCTGCTGGCTAAGCCACTGTACCAGCTGTTCTAAAACAATCCCAGAGACCTGGAATGGACATCCAAAGGTAAGAAAGCCTTTCAAAAGCTGAAGGAGGAATTGAAAAGAGCACCTGCTCTGGGCCTGCCAGATGTCTCGGAACTGTTTCAGCTTTTCTCTTTTGAGAGGCGAGGGATGGCATTAGGAGCACTGGCTCAAACAATTGGCCATACAAGATAGCAGCAGCACACTTTTCAAAACAACTGGGTGAGGTAAGCAGGGGATGGCCCGACTGTCTGCGAGCAGTTGCTGCTCTTGTTTCAAACGCCCAAGAAGCCTGGAAATTGACTCTAGGTCAACAAATAACTGTGTTTATCTCACATTCAGTGGCAGCAATCCTTGAGCAAAAGGGTGGGCTTTGGCTTTCACCCTCAGGATTCCTTAAATATCTTGCAGTTTTGGTGCAACAACATGGAATTACAAAAGTAAGCTCTTTCCTAGTTAATCCAACAGCCATTCCTGGCTACTCACCAGAGAGATGAGGAACCTTTGTAACGTAACTATCAAAACCATTAAGTCCATTTTATTCCAGCCATCCAGATCTTAAAGAAACTCCAATTCCAGGAGCAGAATCTTGGTACACAGATGGGAGTGGCTTTGTAAGATCAATCAAAATCAGGATATACAATTAGCATGGAGCAATAGGGAATAGAAGCCCCACCTCTACGAGTCAGCTCAGAAGGCAGAGATAATCACTTTAACCTGTGCCCTCTGACCAGCCTGAGGAAAAAGCATCAAGTGATGAACAGATTCCAAGTATGCCTTCAGAGTAATACATGCCCATGAAGCAGTTGGGAAAGAAAAAAGGACTATTGAGCACTCAAGGAAAGCAGATAAAGCATTCAGAGGAAATCTTAAAATTGCTGGAGGCAGTACTACTACCTCAAGAGGTTGCAATTATGCACTGCAAAGGACATCAGAAAGGAGAAATAGACCCTAAAAGAGGTAACAGGTTGGCTGACCAGGCTGCAAAAAGAGTAGCAGAACAAAGCCATGCTGAGACTCAGGCAGTAATTCCCAAAGGTGAGGAACAACATGACAATGATATATATCATATACTCAGAAAGATGTAGAATTAGCAAAGGATTAGCGAGCAGGACAAAACCATAATATTTTTGCAATGCCTCAGGGAGAGATAGTTATGCCTGAAAAAGCAGTATGAAAATGAATTAAAGATGGACATAATGGTATACACTGGGAAGGCAATGCCTTACATAATTATTTGCTAAGGACAATGGTAAGATGCAAGCTGTACACTAGTGTAAAGCAGATAACTCAAGGGTGTGAAATAATGTCTCAGAACCAATCCACAAACTAGGACTAGCATTGAGCTTGGCACAATAGACAAGGGACAATATCCTGGACTACAGTGGCAAAATGACTTTTCTGAAGTGCCAAGAAAAGGGGGGTATAAACACCTTTCAGTATTAACTGATACCTTCTCAGCGTGACCTGAGGCATTCCCAGCTCAAACAAATAAAGCCAAAGAAGTTGTCAACATTTTGTTAAACAACATAACACCCTGGTTCAGAGTGCTTTTAGACATCTTCTTCCATCAAGTACCACATTTCCTAGCAAATATTGCACAGCAACTTTGCAACAATCTCCAAATCAAGTGGCACCTACACATGCTGTACTGGCCCCAGGCCAGCAGCCATCTGGAAAAGATGAATTATCTGATACAACAACAGACAGTCAAAACTGGACAAGAGGCCAACACACCTTGGCCTTGGGCCCTACCTTTGGCTTTATTACAGATTTGAGTATGACCAAGAACAAAAGCAAAGCTGAATGCCTTGAAATACTGCATAGAATGCCAGATCAGCATAGCTATCAAGGGGAAGACACTGCACAAGCTGGGGAGGGGTATCTCCAGGACTGTGTTGTCCAACTAACACAACAGCTGCAGCAAGGTCATCAACACATTTCAAGCACAAGAGCAAGAGGATGCTCCTCTCCACAAATCCAGCCTGGAGACCAGATATACATAAAATCCCCGAGGGAAACTGTCTTTTGCCAAAATGGAAAGAACTCTATTTAGAACTTTTAATCACTTATACAGCCTTTAAAGCTTAAAGCGTTAACCTCTTGGATGCCTTATTCCAGAATCAAAAGACTTCTGCAAAAAGCAAGTGGAGTCCAAAACTAGACCTCAGAAAGGGCAGGAGAAACCAAGCTATGTTTCACATGGTCATCGCCTTCCTGATACTTCTAACTGGAATGCAAGCCACAGTAGATGACTGTCACTACCATCAAGATCTCCTTGGCCTGCAAGATCCTGGTGGATGGAAGATTCAAAAATATTTAGGATCTAATGGGCTAAAAGGGATTAAAAAGGTAAAACCACTTTATGCCATTTTAAGGATTAATGATGAGCAGTTGAAGATTGAGGAAAACCTGACTCCATGCCTGACTTTGTTGTCCAGCCTCAAAGTAAGATCTCTAGGGCTTGTAAATTTGAAACTCATAATAAACCTCTTGGAGAGGAGATTACTACAGTGACCACGTGCATCTGTGACCTTTCTAACAAGCAGTGTGTGCATTCATTTTGTGTGATTCCTATCAAGATTTTTGCACTATGCAAATTAAAATGGGAGACTATAACCTAGTGCAAGATAGTCCTCTTCTTCTGTGACACATAAGTGAGACGACCATCATCATGCAGAGATACAGTAACTGAGCCCACCAGGAATCCCACACAACAAATCTTGTTTCCAACAGCCAAATCTTGTGCAACTCCAATAATAAATCATACTGTTCATGTGCTTAGTACATGGAACAGATCTCATGGAGGATGTGCTTTTGAGAATTGAATTTCATTCTTGGGATATTCCAGCCCATCAGGAATATTAACCAATCAAGTTGCAGGGGTAGCTGGGAACATAATCATCCTATGAGCGTATATCATGCCCAATTCCATGACCACGTGCTGGTGACCCAGATATGCATGGAATCCTGAGAGCACAACTACGTCATTTTATGGGCTCAGGTACTCAGAATACTCAACTATTAGTACCGGGAACTTTAGTAAGGTAAGTATCCTTTGTAAAACTACCAGGAGCCAGTGTAAGGTTTCTGAAGGTATCAGAAATGCTTGCCTAAAGGCAGGCAATGCAGCTGAACAAACCACAGTGACATGCCTTGGGCATCGACAAAGAGCAAACCTTGTCCTGTCCCCCAGCATGGGAGCCTTGGCCTCCCTGTCCCCAGCCAGCCCAAGGGACACCTCGGCAGTGTGCCCATCCTTCTGCCACAGGCCTGGGGGAGGCTTTGGGGAAGTACCAGAGCAGGCAGGTGTCAGGAACAAGGCGGCTGCCTGGGGGTGCTTATGGCCTCTGACACCCAATTCCTCAGGGCTTCCCACTGCCCCAGCCCCTCAGGTGCCTCCTGTCCCCTTGTAGCCTCCTTGCACCCACTCCCTCACACATCCCCCTCGTTCCTTCCCACTGCCGTGTCCCATCAGGGCCTCCACAGCCCCTCATCCCTTCATGGCCTCCCAGCGCCCCGTCCCCTCAGGATCTCCCCCAGCCCGGCCAACCTGCCCGGCAGCAGCGCTGCAGCCCCACAGGAGCTCCAGAGGAGCCCGAGCAAGAGGCACCACGGAGCCCTCAGCAATGCAGCCAGGAACACCCGGGCAGGAGGACACCGATGGCGGTTCCTGGCCGGGACAGGGCTCGTGGCCATCTCCAGGCACTGCTCTCGCAGGGATCCCCGCAGCTCCGGCCCCTGCCCACCCGCTCTGTGGCCAGCACAAAGGCTTCAGCACAACCACCAAAGGCCAAGGGGCTTCTGGCCATTTTCCCTGCAGCACTGCACGCCTGGGCAGCTTGCTAAACACAAGCACCCTTTCCCCCTCTTCCCCAATGCCCTGCAGGCCCTGGGCAGCAAACAAAAGATCCTGTGTGTCTGTCTATTGTAACACATCCTATATTTCTAGAATAAAGTAAAACAAAAAGGAGAACAAACTTAAAGAAAGGAAAAATCCCCGCTGCCCCGTTGGTTCAGGTGACCCCAGCAGACAGAGCCTACAAGATCAGCTCTCCGCAGAGCCCCAGCAGCACAGCCAGGCACTGCTGCCCAGACGAGGCCGTCTCTTGCATGCCCTGCGAAATCGGTCTTGCAGCTTCTGTAATGAGGAGTAGGGAGCTCGCTGTATGGCCTGGAGGACATATGCTGTTTGTACTGAAAGGTTTCTAATGGCAGGGCTGCTGTCATTTGCCATGTCTTCGAGGGCTGGGAGAGAAAGGAACAGAGACACAGTCAGATCCCAGATCTGCAGGGACGCGAGGAAATCCCCGTGCCAGGGCCATTCCATCCCGCTCTAGCCATGGCCAGGAGGGAGCAGGGACCGCCGGGATCTGCCTGAAATCCCTGTGTGCTCTGCCCACCCCACCCTCGTCCGCACAGGGAGCAGAGCCCTCCCAGCCGGGGCAGGGATTGCAGCT
The DNA here is from genome assembly GCA_030060385.1 of Muscicapa striata striata. Classification (NCBI taxonomy): domain Eukaryota; kingdom Metazoa; phylum Chordata; class Aves; order Passeriformes; family Muscicapidae; genus Muscicapa; species Muscicapa striata. The sequence continues at coordinate 44,879 of JAREIS010001106.1, forward strand.
CCTCCTGCCAGCCCCGCTGACAGCCCGCTGCCCTCACTCACCCTCACAGAGCACCTGCAGCTCTTCCTTCTGCCCCCTCAGGTACCGCCCGGCCATCCCTGGGAACACAGAGCCTGTCACGGCTCTGCCCAGCGGCACAGCTCCCTGCCAGCGGCGCTGCCAGCCCTGTGGCCACTCGCCCTCGTGGCCCGGCAGGGCTCAGCCCGGGCCCTTGCCGCACGCTGCCGCCCCAGGGCACGGCTGCGAGAGGGCGGCAGCAGCCCCGAGGGCAGCCGGGGCTCCGCGGCGCCGGGCCCGGATGGCGCTGCCGGGGCAGCAGGCGGGGCTGGGGCCGAGCTGCGCTGGGGGGGGGCGGGGCGGGGGAGCCCGGGCTCACCCATGAACCTGACGGCCGCCTCTCGCAGGGGCTCCTGTGGGCTCCGCAGGTACGGCAGGGCCTGGCGCAGGTGCTCGGCCGCTCGGCTCCTGTCCTCGGCCAGCTGCAGAGAGCGGCGGGAGGGAAGGGTCGGGGCGGGCTCTGCCCCTTTGCCCGGCGCTGCCCGCGCCCGGCCCCGGCCTCCCCTGCCCGCACAGCCCTGAGGCGCGGCCAGCAGCCGCTGGGCCGGGCTCTGCAGGGGCAGGGCCGGCTGCTGCCCGGGGAGCCGCGGTGCCGGCCCGCCCCGCAGCCCCGCTGGGCCGGGGCTCCGTGGGCAGCCGGCTCGGGCCCGCAGGAGCCTGGAGAAGAGCCCGTGCGGCCCCTGCGTGCAGCACTGGGCAGGGCCACAGCTGCCAAGCGCACACAGTGAGCGCCGCGCTCAGGGGGCTGCTGCAGCCTGAGCCTGGGGCTCCCAGGCCGTCCTTACCAGGCACTCGGCAAACTTCCACAGCTCCTCTGTATTCACCAGCTGCTTAAGGTTCCTTCTCTTCAGGAACTCAGCCACACGAAGCAATGTTTCCCAGGAAGCCTGGAGAGCAGCAGAGATGTGGAAATGGCACCGCAGTTCAGGGCACAGGACCCATGTCCCTGGGCCAAGGCCTGGAGGAGGCTGCAGTGAAGAGTGGGAGCAGGCTCTTCTGCACTTGTGTCTTCAGGGCCTTATTTTCTTTTTCCAATAGAATAGTGACCAGTGCTTGGAAGAGCAGTATGGACACCTGCTGCACCTGGCTAGTGTCCTGTATGAAAGGAAGAAAAAAAGACCTCAGCATCGGCTGCCCAGGGCTCAGCTGTGCACTGGCCTGCAAATCCACAGGGCACAAAGTGTTTGGGCT
>JAREIS010001107.1:0-42521 GCA_030060385.1 Muscicapa striata striata
GACTTCCGGGAAGGGGGAGCTACTCAGGGGAGCACGAGGCTTCTCGGGGCCCGGCTGTTTTCCGGGGAGAGAGAGGGGAGGGGGAACTTCTCCGGTCTGCTCGGGCGGTGTGAGGAGGTAGGAGACCCGGGGGCCGACTGTATTCAGCTGCCCAGCATCTGCCCTGTTACCTCGGAGGCACTGCTGACTACCAAAGACCAAATACTTCCTACCTCTGGGAATATAACTGGTCATCTGGACACAGGACCGGAGCGAAGAGCTCCCACCTGAGCCAGCCCGGCCGCGGCTGTTCCACTCCACCTCCCTGGCTCCCGCCTGCGCCTGCAGCTGTGCCGGCCCTGCTACAGTTACACCCCCAGGAACGGACAGAGACCGAGTGTGTCCGCGTCTAAGAAAGGACTACAACTGACTTTTCCTTCTGTTTTTAGTCGGTAATTTTAATAATTACTGTTGTTTTCTACTTGTGCTGTGAGTTAGAGTAGTAAAGAGCTGTTACTTTTACCTCCTTATCTCCGCCTTGAGTCCTTGATTTGAAACAATTATAACACTCGGAGGGGGGTGACATTGATTTCTCTATTTCAAAGGGGAACTTCTGCCGTTTTTTGGCAGAACTCCGTCCTAAAACCAGGACAGATTTTGGCGCCCAACGTGGGGCTGAGGGCATTAAAAAGCGAGTTAAGAGAGGAGTAGCAGCTCTTAAGCAGCAACATGTTGTCTAGTTTAATCTGGTTTGGGCTCCACGTGGTCACAGATATTTCTCTCCCATTTGCAAGCCCTTTTTTTTTTTTTTTCCCCCTCACCAAATTTATTGTAGCTATGATCCGATTTGTGTTTTGGATTGATTTTGTCAGGAATTCATGGGTTTTTAATTTTTTCTGGAAATTTGCCACATGGATCCTGAGTTATCGTACTCTAACTGCGTGTTTCTGGGATTATTTCAACAATGGTACTTACTGTGAGGCAATGAATGCAAGGGAAATTTTCTCCCAACCTGTCACCCAGTTTTTTGAGGCTACCCCACCAGTTTTCAAGGATTTCGGATTTGCTTTAATTGCTAGTATTATTATTCCGTGGCTGGTATTGCTGATGGGCCTGCTTTACTTAGCATTCAGAAACAAGGGAATACTGGCTTGGATAACAACCGTGAAACATGCTGCCCCAGACCCTGCCCCTGTCCCAGGGAATAGGGATGCTGCCCCAGACCCTGCCCCTGTCCCAGAGACTAGGGATGCTGCCCCAGAGCCTGCCCCTGTCCCAGGGAATAGGGATGCTGCCCCAGAGCCTGCCCCTGTCCCTGAGACTAGAGATGCTGGCCCAGAGCCTGGTGTTGACCCACAGCCCACTGCAGAAATGAACCAGCCAGAGTGGGTGGGGTTCTAGTGAAGGAGATACGGGACATGGGCCAGGTGTTGAAGGAGCACTTTTCCCCAGCTAGTGAGAAACCCTCCCCTGCCCTAAAGAGGAGAGTCTGATGGTGCTGCAGGGAACCCATCGATGTTACATCTGTCCAGGTTCCAGCTGGATCACAGGGCAGCCACAGCCAGCAGCAGTTGCCCCTGTGGAAACTAGGAAATCTAAGATTAAAACAAAGCACCTAGATAGTGGGGATCAGCCAGGAGGGTCCTCACAGTCAGCAAGGAGCCAGAGGTTGAGATTGTCACCGAGTCTCTCTCATATGACACTCTCCGTAACCTGCGAAAAGACATTGTGCGACAGGGCCGTGAGCCTTTACAACCTGGTTACTTCGTGTCTGGGACCTTATGGGGAGAGGTGTACAACGGGATGGCACTGAGGCCAGGAATTTGGGATCCTTGTCCCAGGACTCAGGTGTGGACCAGACATTCGTAAGGGAGCAAGGCCTCCTTTCCCTTTGGGAACGGCTTCTAATGAGTGTGAGAGAGAAGTTTATCCACAAAGAGAGAATGCAGGAGCACCACCATAGAATGCGCTGGAAGACCATTGATGAAGGGATCCAGCAGCTGAGGGAAGTGGCAGTATTAGAGGTACTCTTTGGGATGGATGGACAGCATGACAATGACCCTGACAAGGTCAGGTGCACAGGGCAGATGTTGTGGGATCTGGCAACCCTGGGGCCATCTGAATTTACTACCTACATTGCACTGATTAGGGCTGATGACCACCGAGAGACAGTAGGTTCTGTTGCCAGCAAGCTCAGAAATTTTGACAGTATGATTAATGGCCCAGTGCAGGCCAAGGTCTCTGCTGTGGCCAGGGACCTCCAACAGGTCCAAGAGGAGATGAAGGGGATGAGAGGGTTGAAAGGAGAGGTGAGGGAGATTATAAGGGAGGAGATAAGGAAGATCAATGCAGCACCAGTACGAGTCACAGGCCCCAAATCTCACACCCAACGCCCCCCAGCTAGGGACAGAGGATACCCCTCACGAACTGACCTGTGGTTCTTCCTGCGAGACCATGGGGAAGACATGGAAAAATGGGATGGGAAGCCCACTTCTGTCCTGGCAGCACGGGTGCGTCAGCTCAGGAGGAAATGCCAACCGAGGGAACCGCGCTAAAATGAAGGTAGCCTCGACCTCCCACAACCAAGGTGCAGGGTACTACAGAAGGGAGGATGATCTGTCAGATCCCCTGGAAGGGACCGCCACTATGTATGCCCAGGAAGGAAATAATAACCAGGGCTAGAGGGGCCCTGCCTCTAGCCAGGGAGAGGCATGGGATAACAGGATCTACTGGGTAGTGTGGGTGCGATGGCCTGGCACATCAAAGCCACAGAAACATAGAGTGTTAGTTGATACTGGTTCAGAATGCACCCTGATACCATCAGAACATGTGGGGAAGGTACCTGTTTCCATTGTTGGGGTGACAGGGGATCACAGGAATTTACTTTGCTGGAAGCTGAGATTAGCCTGACAGGGAAGGGGTGGCAGAAACATCCGATTGTAACTGGCCCAGGGGCACCGTGCATTCTAGGCATAGACTTCCTCAGGAATGGCTACTACAAAGATCCAAGGGGATTCAGGTGGGCTTTTGGAATTGCTGCTGTATCGGCAGAGAGTATTAAGCAGTTGAACACCTTGCCTGGACTGTCAGAAAATCCATCTGCAGTGGGACTCCTGAAAGTGACAGAGCAACAGGTACCAATTGCCACCATGACAGTGCACCGCGGCAGTACCGGACAAATCGAGATGCTGTGATCCCCATCCACAAGATGATCCGTGAGCTGGAGAGCCAAGGGGTGGTGAGCAAAACCCACTCACCCTTCAACAGCCCCATCTGGCCCGTGCGCAAGTCTGAGGGGGAATGGAGATTGACTGTGGACTATCGTGCCTTGAATGAAGTGACTCCACCGCTGAGCGCAGCCGTGCCGGACATGCTGGAGCTGCAGTACGAGCTGGAGTCCAAGGCAGCGAAGTGGTATGCTACCATTGACATTGCCAATGCATTTTCTCCATTCCTTTGGCAGCAGAGTGCAGGCCTCAGTTTGCTTTCACCTGGAGGGGTGTGCAGTACACCTGGAACCGACTGCCCCAGGGGTGGAAACACAGCCCCACCATCTGCCACGGGCTGATCCAGGCTGCACTGGAAAAGGGTGAGGCCCCAGAACATTTGCAATACATTGATGACATCATTTGTGGGGGAACACGGCAACAGAGGTCTTTGAGAAGGGAGAGAAAATCATCCAGATTTTGCTGGAAGCTGGCTTTGCCATCAAGAAAAGCAAAGTCAAAGGACCTGCTCGAGAGATCCAGTTCCTGGGAGTGAAGTGGCAAGACGGACGGCGCCAGGTCCCCACTGAGGTCATCAATAAGATCACTGCAATGTCAGCACCAACAAGCAAGAAGGAAACACAAGCTTTCCTAGGTGCCATAGGCTTTTGGAGAATGCATATCCCTGAATACAGCCAGATTGTGAGCCCTCTCTACCTGGTCACCCCAAGAAGAATGATTTCCACTGGGGCCCTGAACAGCAGCAAGCCTTCGCCCAGATCAAGCAGGAGATCGCTCATGCTGTAGCCCTTGGCCCAGTCAGGACAGGACCAGAGGTAAAGAATGTTCTCTACTCTGCAGCCGGGAACCATGGTCTGTCCTGGAGCCTTTGGCAGAAGGTGCCTGGTGAAACTCGAGGCCGACCCCTGGGATTCTGGAGCAGAGGTTACAGAGGTTCTGAAGCCAATTACACTCCGACGGAGAAGGAAATCTTGGCTGCCTGAAGGAGTTCAAGCTGCCTCAGAGGTAATTGGCACAGAAGCACAACTTCTCCTGGCACCCCGACTGCCAGTGCTGGGGTGGATGTTCAAAGGAAAGGTTCCTTCTACCCACCATGCCACCGACGCCACATGGAGCAAGTGGATTGCCCTCATCACGCAGCGCCCGCATTGGTAACCCAAATTGCCCTGGGATTTTGGAGATAATTACAAACTGGCCAGAAGGTGAAGATTTTGGTCTCGCCGAGGAGGAGGAGCAGAAGCAAGTGACCCGAGCTGAAGAAGCCCCACCGTACAACCAGCTGCCAGCAGATGAAACGTGCTACGCTCTTTTCACCGACGGTTCCTGTCGCATCGTGGGAATGAATCGGAAGTGGAAAGCAGCCGTCTGGAGCCCCACACGACAGGTTGCACAAGCTACCGAAGGAGAAGGTGGATCAAGCCAACTTGCTGAACTCAAAGCTGTTCAGCTGGCCTTGGACATTGCTGAGAGAGAAATGGCCAAAGCTCTACCTCTACACTGATTCATGGATGGTAGCCAATGCTCTGTGGGGCTGGCTGGAAAGGTGGAAAAAGGCTAACTGGCAACGTAGAGGAAAGCCAATCTGGGCTGCTGATGAGTGGAAAGACATTGCCACTCGGATAGAGAAGCTACCTGTGAAAGTCCGCCATGTGGATGCCCATGTTCCCAAGAGTCGGGCTAGTGAAGAACACCGGCACAACGAGCGGGTAGATCAGGCTGCACAGATAGAGGTGTCAAAGATAGACTTAGATTGGGAACACAAGGGAGAATTGTTCCTGGCTCGATGGGCCCATGATGCCTCAGGTCATCAGGGCAGAGACGCCACCTATAAGTGGGCACGAGACCGAGGGGTGGATCTAACCATGGACAGTATTTCCCAGGTTATCCATGACTGTGAGACGTGTGCTGCCATCAAGCAAGCCAAGCGGGTGAAGCCCCTTTGGTATGGTGGGCGATGGTCCAAATACAAGTACGGAGAGGCCTGGCAGATTGACTACATCACACTGCCTCAGACCCGCCAAGGCAAGCGCTACGTCCTGACCATGGTGGAAGCCACCACCGGGTGGTTGGAGACCTACCCTGTGCCCCACGCTACTGCTAGGAACACCATCCTAGGCCTGGAAAAACAAGTCCTTTGGAGACATGGTACCCCTGAGAGAATTGAGTCAGACAATGGGACTCATTTCAAAAATAGCCTTGTTAGCACCTGGGCTAAAGAACATGGCATTGAGTGGGTGTACCATATTCCTACCATGCACCAGCAGCTGGGAAAGTCGAACGGTGCAATGGCCTGCTTAAAACCACCTTAAAAGCACTTGGTGGGGGACTTTTAAGAACTGGGAGATTAATTTACCAAAGGCCACATGGTTAGTGAATACCCGAGGTTCCACTAACCGAGCAGGTCCTGCCCAATCTGAGCCTTTGGGAACACCAGATGGAGATAAGGTCCCAGTGGTACACCTGAGAGGCATGTTAGGGAAAACTGTTTGGGTGAACTCTGCCTCCAGCAAAGACAATCCTGTTCGTGGGGTGGTTTTCGCTCAAGGACCAGGTTGCACTTGGTGGGTGATGCAAAAGGATGGAGAGACCCGATGCATTCCCCAAGGAGACCTTGTTCTAGGGTGAATTATCTATGATACTGTGCCTGTAACTGCCTGTATGTATATGATTGAAAGGTTTTTAATTTGCTGTAGCATGTTGGCATGGGAAAAATTCGGGGTGGATAATGTTGAAGGTTGGGATTGTGTTCCTTCAATGTATGAGTGGGGAGAATTTTTCCCATTGTAATGCTAACAGAACCCGCCGGCTGTGCCCAGGGTTTTTGAGGGCCCTGGATGGGCGGGTGGGTGGGACCGGAGCTACCCGGAGGGGGATGCGGATTTCCGGGAGCGGGGAGGGGCGGGGAGCTACTCAGGGGAGCACGAGGCTTCTGGAGGGCCCGGCTGTTTCCGGGGAGAGAGAGGGAACTTCTCCAGTCTGCTCGGCGGGGTGAGGAGGAGGAGACCCGGGAGCCGGCTGCATTTCAGCTGCCCAGCATCTGCCCTGCTACCTCGGAGGCGCTGCTGACCACCAAAGACCAAATACTTCCTACCTCTGGGAATACACTGCTCATCTGGACACAGGATCGGAGTGAAGAGCTCTCACCTGAGCCAGCCCGGCCGCGGCTGTTCCACTCCACCTCCCTGGCTCCCGCCTGCGCCTGCAGCTGTGCTGGCCCTGCTACAGTTACACCCCCAGGAACGGACACAGACCGAGTGTGTCCGCGTCTAAGAAAGGACTACAACTGACTTTTTCTTCTGTTTTTCGTCGGTAATTTTTTTAATAATTACTGTTGTTTTCTACTTGTGCTGTGAGTTAGAGTAGTAAAGAGCTGTTACTTTTACCTCCTTATCTCCGCCTTGAGTCCTTGATTTGAAACAATTATAACACTCGGAGGGGGGTGACATTGATTTCTCTATTTCAAAGGGGAACTTCTGCCGTTTTTTGGCAGAACTCTGTCCTAAAACCAGGACAGTGCCATGCTATAGTCTATACTCTGAGTTGAGGTATTTAGGACATAGGTTGGACTCGATGATCTTGGAGGTCTCTTCCAACCTCAATATTCTGTGATTCTGTGATTCTGTGATTCAAGTTTCCTTGGAAACACTGGGGAGGACTGGGACATACTGGGAAACAGTGGGAACTCTATGGGAGACACTGGGATATGCTGGGTGTGATACTGGGGAGGACTGGGACAACCTGGGAACATGGGGAATGCTGGGGGTGGGGGGAATCTGGGTGGACTGGGATGGACTGTGGGGGTGCACAGAGACACATTGGGACATACTGGGACATACTGGGAGTGATACTGGGCAATACTGGGGCAAACTGAGGATACTGTGAGTGAAAGTGGGGGATACTGGGACAAACTGGGAACGCTGTGGGGAAGACTGGGAGACATTTGGGTGTACTATGGATGACACTGGAAGAAACTGGAAGGGAATAGGAATGAACTCAGGTTTATTGGGAGGGGCTGGGGTGTACTCAGAGGGCATGTAGGGGCACTGGAATTGCTCTGGGCTGCATTGGGGATGAACTGGTCTTTCCTGGGAGGGACTGGAGGTGCACTGGGAATGTACTGGACTGTACTGGGGAATAACTGAGATGGCCTGGGAGGTACTGGAGGGGTTGAATGGGCTGCTCCTGCCTCCGCCCGTCACTGCCCACAGCCAATCAGCACCAGGGATCGGGGACTCAGGGGCGGTGCCTGGGGTCGGCGCCATCTTTTCTTTTTGCCTACAACTCCCATCATGCCCCAGAGCCCGATTTAGCCCCATTGGAGCTGGGACTACAATACCCCGCATGCCCCGTGCCCCACAGAACCCCTGGTATCCGCCTTCCACATGTCCCATAAGTGTCCCCCAGACCCTCCAGGATTCATAAGTGCTCCCTCAGCACCCATTTGGGACCACCTCAAAAGCGTCCACAAATCCTCTGAATACTCCAAACCTCATGGATGCCCATTACAGCCACTTTGGGGAATTCATCTCCTCTCATCCTTGGCAGCTTCAGATTCCCTCATAACACATTTCCGCTCCTAAAACTCCTGCCGTGCCCCGCGCCCTAAAGAGCCCAGTTAGAGCTCCCCAAGCTCCCCCCAAGTGCTTCTGAACCATATACGTTCCCCCCTGAGGACCTCTCGTCACAGCTCTGATGCAAAAGTGCCCCCCAGGTGATTTCCCAGACCCCAAAACACCCGATTCGAGCCACTTCCTGGACTACAGCTCCCATCATGCTCCACTGTTCCTGTAGAGCGCCATTCCAGACTTGACTTCATGTCCCGTCATGCACTGCGCCACACCGAGAGACATTGCAGCTGTGCCAAGAGCTCCTGTGATTCTCTGTGGTTCCATTACACTGTATTATTCCTGCACCTACAACTCCCATCATTTCCCGTGCCCTAGAGAGCCCCGTCAGAGCCCCCAAGTGCCCGCCTGGACAGAAGAGCCCCAGATTCCCCTTCCTGACCTCCAGGTGCCCCCCTGGAATTCCAGCTGCCACTTCGATGCCCAGATTTTCTCTCAGGATCCCTAAGTACTATTTCAGTACCCTCTCAATGCCCCTAAGTGTCCTTCTGACCCTCAACTTCCTTCCAAATTCCATCCCCAGACCCAAAACAGCTCCAAATGTGCCCCAGAAATGTCTCTATGTACCCCAACGTGGCCCTTTTTACCACGTGTGAAAAAATGATTAAAGAGAATACAAAAGGACTAATAAAAAGACTAATTAGCATAAAGAGGAAGAAATCAATAGCCAATAGTGGTCAATTAATTAATGACGCAATGACCAATAATTTTTTTGGTTGCTAAAAATATAGAGAGTTTTTAATATGATTTTTTTTTAAAAAGGTAATAATAATAATATTTTTATAAATATTAAAAATACACACATAACTTTAAAAAAAAAAATCTATTTTAATTATGCAGAAAATCCAGTAATTTTCTTTAGTGTTTTAGGATGTCACTCCAAAAAGGTGGGTGATGTCAGACATGGTGAGATTGGGGTGGAAGAGCAGGTTGTCCAAATAGGGCCAGCCCTCAAGGGGCTTATTCTTCTCTGTGCCCAGACCACTTAAAGAGACATTCAGCATCAACACCACCAGGGCAATGCTTCTGGGAGCACTGATTCAGGGAGGGGGATCCCAGGATAAAAGCACTTCCCTGTCCAAGGGAGGGCTGTGACTGTGACCCCTGAGCTGTGTTTCATTGTGTAGTTCGTTGAGAATTGTGGGTCAGACAAGTGTATAAGTGGAAGATCTTTGTACCAAATTACTGCTGGGTGAAGCTCCGGAGTTGGGATAAGGTTAAAGGCATTAAGAGGAAAAGAATTTTCAGTATGGGGGCAAGTGAAAGCAAAGAGGTTACCAAAGGTTGTCATTTAGGATGTGTTTTGGCATATTGGAAAGAGCTGGTGGATCATAAGAATACAGAAACTAAAAGAGAGCTTATTAAGTTGTGTACACAGTGGTGGCCACTTTATAAACTTGAGGAAGGGGTGAAGTAACCCCCATCAGGGACGTTGGACTATAACACTTTGGTACAGCTGATGCTTTTCCTTAGGCGTGAGCAGAAGTGGCATGAAGTTACTTATGCTGACATGTTTTTCACCATTAGGAATCACCCTGAGTGGCAAAGGGCTTGTGGAATTAGGCCACTCTCTGACCCTTTAGTGTTGGCTCTCAAGAAAGATAATAAAGCTAATAAAGAAAAACCCAAGAAGTGTAGCAGCACATAAATAAAATAAATCAATAAATCAGTAAGTCAATAAATCAATAAATCAATAAATCAATAAATCAATGAATCAATCAATCAATTAATCAATCAAAGGTGTACATATCCTAACAAAGTATATTGTATGAAAACTCAAGAAGAAGAGACAAAAAAATTAAACCACCCCCAATTCCCAAAACACAAGAGCCAACCCGACTGTATCCACCCTATTTTATGTTATGCTATTTTATGTCTGTGCTATTAAACAAAATTCCTCTCAAACTCCTTCTGAATTTCTAGACCTGGTACGAGAGGCAGTGCATCGACACCCCACCCTGGATCCTGAATCTGATGAGGGAATACAACAATTGGTAAACTTGTTTTTAGGGCAATCTACAAGTGACATCAGGTGAAAGCTCCAGAAGATGTGAGGCCCAGCAAGTCAGAACTTGGAGACTTTGCTAAATGAGGCATGGAGAGTTTCCAGCAATCGGAAAGAGGGGTGTAAACCAGGGACAAAGAAACTAGTAGCAGTAATACAGAAAATGTAAAAGGCGACTGGCCGACCTGAAAAAGCATATTTTTGCAAACCATTAAAGTATAAATTGGGAAAACAGTGAGGAATTCATTAATTTTTGTATATGCCTAATGCTCCATCTGCACTTTTGGGCAGGGATCTGCTAGAGCAGCTGGAAGCAACGATAATATTTAAAAATGGGGAAATTAGTTTGGAGGTAAAAATCAACAATATGTGAAATTGTTAAGCTTAATGCTAATAACAAAAAAAAAAAAAAAAGAAGTTGAAAATAAAGGAGAAATTATTAAGAAAATAAAAGATCAGGTGTTCCCTGGAGTGTGGGCCTCTAATATACCAGGGAGGGCAAAGAATGCTCCACCAGTAAAAAAATCCATCTTAAAGAAGGAGAACAATCGGTAAGGGTCAAACCGTATCCCTTGAAAAGGGAAGACAGAGAAGGAATTAGCCCAATCATTGAAAGCTTTTTGCAAATAAGACTATTAAAAGAGTGTCAATCTGATTTTAATACTCCTATTTTGCCCCTGAAAAAGCCTGATGGATCATACAGGTTAGTACAAGATTTAAGAGCTGTTAATAAGATAACTGAGGATTTATACCCAGTGGTTGCTAACCCCTACACTTTGTTAACTCTTTTAACACCTGAACTAACCTGGTTTACTGTTTTAGATTTGAAGGATGCTTTCTTTTGCCTCCCTCTCCATGAAGCCAGTCAGAAAATTTTTGCATTTGAATGGGAGAATCCCAAAACTGGACGTAAAACTCAGCTCACATGGTGTGTACTGCTCCAGGGGTTCAAGAACTCCCCTACCATATTTGGAGAACAGTTGGCAAAGGATTTGGAGTCTTGGGAACCCCCACCAGGAGAAGGACAGCTGCTTCAGTATGTGGATGACCTCTTAATAGCCACCCAGACTCAAGAGGCGTGTGTGAATTGGACGGTAAGCCTCCTAAACTTTTTGGGCCTGCAGGGGTATCGGGTATCCCAAAAGAAAGCCCAGATGGTGAAACAAACAGTGATTTACCTGGGCTGTGAAGTGAGTGCTGGACAAAGGACCTTGAGGCAAGACTGTAAGGAAGCAATATGCCAAACCCCAAAACCCCAGACAGTAAAAGAACTGAGAACATTTCTAGGCATGACGGGGTGGTGCAGACTGTGGATTTATAACTATGGATTGTTCGTTAAACCCCTGTATGCCTTAATCACAGAAGGGAGCAGGGATCTTCAGTGGACAACAGAAGCAACACGAGCCTTCAATCAACTAAAGAAGGCTCTTATGTCAGCTCCAGCCCTGGGACTTCCAGATCAGAAGTATGGGAGAACCAGTGATCCACGACTGCCTGGAGACCATTGAAGCCACCTACTCCAGTCGCCTGGATCTGAAGGACATCGCTCGAGGACGCTGAGAGCTGGTTCACTGATGGGAGCAGCTATATCATCAGTGGAAAAAGACATGCTGGGTATGCAGTTACCACAAGCAGAGAGGTAATAGAGTCTGGACCATTTCCAACAAATACCTCTGCACAAAAAGCTGAAATAATCGCCTAAACCCGGGCCTTAGAGCTGGCAAAAGGAAAAGAAATCAACATTTATACAGACTCAAGGTATGCATTTGGAGTGGTTCATGCACACGGAGCTGTTTAAAAAGAAGGAGGACTGCTAAACTCACAAGGGAAAAATATTAAACATGCACAAGAAATACTAAAACTATTAGAAGCAGTTCAGTTACCTGAAAAGGTAGCTAATATGCACATCAAGGGACACCAAAAAGTGAGCTCAGAATTGGAAGAAGGAAATATGCTGGCGGACAGAGAGGCAAAAGACGCAGCCAAAGGTGAGGTACCCAATGAAATAGTCGAGGCAGCATTAATTCCAGATGGAAAGATCTCTATTGAAGGTAAGCCAGTATATAACAAAAAGGATAAAAAACTTATTAAGGAAGAAGAAGCAATTTATAACCAGGAAGGGTGGGCTGTAACCAAAGAAGGAAAAGCTGTAGTACCTTCTTACTTGTTGTGGTCACTAGTGCTAAAAGAACATGAGAAAACATTGGGGAATGGATGGCCTACACAATTATTTAAAGGATAGAATTCTGGCTAGAAAATTACAAGGCACAGTAACACAAGTAACTCATCAGTGTGGTCTTTGCCTCCAAACTAATCCTAAAAACTTTCCAAAGCCTGAAGTTGGACAAGTTGGGAAAGGTTGTGGACCTGGGCAGCAATGGCAAATTGATTTTACGGAACTGCCCAGGAAAGGGGGGTATCGTTACCTATTAATGTTAATAGATACCTTTTCAGGTAGGCCAGAAGCCTTCCCTACCCGGACAGCTAAGGCACAAGAGGTGACCAAGGCATTGCTACAAGAAATAATACCATGTTTTGGAGTCCCAGAGAGAAATTGGACAATATGTGGCTGGGGCCGAAAGCAGAGAATTAGATGGGCCAGTACATGATGTACAACCTGGGGATTATGTATATGTTAAGCCTTTTGCAGAGAAGACTTTGGAACTACAGTGGGAAGGATCATTGCAGGTACTCCTCACCACCTTCACGACAGTCAAGATCAAAGGAAAAAAGGCTTGGATGCATCACTCCCGAGTGAAAAGGCTCCTGAAGAAATTTGGAAAATTGCACCAGGCGATGGAGACCTGAAGCTGAAATTCACCAAGAACAGCGAGTAATGAACTTACAGCTATCATGGACATAATGCGAACGGTTGTGACCCTTGTGGTCATTGCCATGACTATAATAAGAGTCAAAGGAACACCACACCAGTACAATGTAACCAGGATTTATCAATGCCAAGGGAAAGGTTATGATCCCTACTCTCATAAGGCTTTAAGCAAAATGTTGAGGGTCATGAATGCAAGTATGTGGGAAGAAAGGAATGTTTGGGGATATGAATATGCATTCGTACAAGATGGGTTCCATGAAGCTCACCATCCACCCATGGAACTCATCCAAGTTGGTCCTGCATGCTGTGACAAATGCTTGACCACGTGTCCTGAATTTAGACTTAAAATTGAAGGATGTGCAGCAAAAGGTTTTGATCTTGATTTTAACGTTACTCAATATTGCATCGAGTTTCACAAAATCAAAGGCAAATCAACCTGACCAGTGTCAGAGAGGGCTGTAACCATCCAGACTCCAATTATTTCAAAGAAAAAGGAACAACCTATAATTTCCCCAATTACTAAAATTGGACCATATGCTATCAAGAAAACAGGAATTCAGAGACTGCTAACTAAGCCAGAATGGTCTCTGAAGCGAGTAGAAATGAGAATGCAGGTAAATGCTTCTGCCATTTGGCCAGAATGTGCCCCATTCCTCAAAACTCCTTTTATGGAATGCACTACTTGCCTTCAAAACCGTATGCCCGCTAGTTTTAAGAAAAAGAGAGAACTCACTGGGATATTAGGAACAGGATTGGGAGTTTTAAACACAATGGATTCGGGGGTGTTAATGAACAAATTGACTATGATGGGAAGTGATTTAGTTAAATTACGGCAGCCTTTGCAATCTTCTTTATTAGCACTAGGGAACAATCATTGGATACTGACCAAAATATTACCAAAATGGGAAAATATAGAAGAGCAAGATTATGAGGTAATAATTAAAGCCCTAGGCACAGCTAGTGCGAACATTTCTCTGGCTCTTGGATGTACCCAAGCACAAATGTGGATGCAGTCAGTGACTGCCGCAGTCATCAGGGAAGGTGAAGAAGTGATATTCCCTGCTGAAATTTACAAAATTGTTTGGGACAATGCCTCTGAAATGGAAAGAGAGCTTCAACCTTGGTGGGTTTTGGTTCATTTTACCTATGGCCCTGATACAAATACAGTGACAACTTTTTTTTAACTATACATAGTGCATCTGTGAGCTTAATACATCCTATAGTTGCTCTAGGACTAAATCATGAAGGGACTGTATTGTATCCTTCTGAACACAGAATTTGGGCACGAGAAGTTGAAGGAAAATGGCAGACCATTAACCTACAGCCCTGTTCTATGAGAAAACAATTGGGATATATATGTGAAGGAACTTTAGAAGATGACAAAGATACCTGCCTGGACATGGACCAAAGCATTTGCCACTTTGAAATGCATCTAACCAACCAGGCAACTTCACTTGTGTATATAGGACAAGGTTGTGTCTGTCTCAGAACAGCATGTCCCACCATAATAATAGACAATCAAATAATGGGTGAGACTCAATTCAATTTATGTGTTTGCAATTTTGCTAAAATCAAAGGATGCGACTTTTCCTATCAGGCAACTGTAATTTCACATCAGTACATAAAGGCAAACCTGGTTACTGTGCAAGAAATATTTCCTGCGCCTCTAGGAATGAATTTAACCCTAGTTGCCCAGCTACTGAACCATCAGGAATTAAGAAACATTTTAAAAGAGATCCAAGATGCAGGGAAAACGACTTTGATCACGATACACCATGACACGGAGATCATAAAAGGGGTTTTTAAAAGATTTGAAGAACATCTGTCTCATCACTGGTGGGATGTGCTATTTGGGTGGTCACCAACCGCAACTGGTTTGCTTAATGCCTTAATTCACCCAATCGCTGTGCTGCTTATTTTAGTTGGTATAAGTTTGATTTTGTCTATTGCTGTACTTGTTTGGAATTGGAGGATACTACGACAAGTGGCAGACTAGGCATCGCTGTCAAAGGCGTATGGCTTTATAGTCTTAAGATATCGCTGCCATGCGTCTTGGATAGATGAAAAAAAATCCTCATATTGAGTAAAAGAATTTGCTCATTTCAAAGGAGAAGTGGGGAATGAAATACTAATCTTAGAAAACTAGAGTTTTAGTTACCTTGTTGAAAATAATTAAATGTTAGAAGGGAGTAGTTATCTGAAACTTAATTGATTGTCTGTCATTTCATGTTTGCTCAGCTGCACTTACAATGGAAAAAGACGAAACTAGTGAGCAGACCTGAACGAACACAGACAATGCAACCAGAAACCCATTCTTTGAGAAACTGGACTATCCCCAGAAATCATTAGTATTGTCATTGATAGAAAAGGTCAAGAGTTTAGGGTGAGGAAGACTCACCCTACTTCCTCCTCTTAAGACTCCTCCCCATGAAAATGATCCCAGACTTAATCTAAGAAGTCAATCACACATGCTTAATAGCTATTCAAGCTAATTACCATGGGAAGCGGGAGATGGGAGGGGCTGTTATTATGAATATGTATTTGTTTGAATCCTTTGCTAATAAATAGACTTTGTAATCACCTGTGATTTTGCAGTGCTTATCAGAGGATGACCTCACGCTGCTGCCCAGAGCTGAATAAACACTTTCTAACTTGAAATTGTTAGAGTCTTTTGTCCGTCACAGTTGAGTATCGGTATTAGACCAGTACTCACATTTTGGTAAATCTGAACCGTGGAGCATGATGGGTGCTGAAGTCCCGGAAGTGCATCTTGTGGAGAGTTTGGGGTCTGGGAGGGCATTTCGGGGACACTTTTGCCTCTGAACGGTGATTTGAGGTTCTCAAGGGGCAACATATATGGTTCAGGGGAGCTTAGAGGGATCTTGGGGAGCTCTAACCGGGCTCTTTGAAGCACGGGGCACAGCAGGAATTGTAAGCGACTGACTGGGTTATGAGGTGCTCTGAGCTCGTGGGGCATGGCAGGAGTTTTAGAATATTAAAATATTCTGTGAAAGAAGGAGAGGCAACAACAAAACTTCTGCACAGGACTTAGAGAGATGAGTTCGGCCTATTCAGGTAGCAGATGTGGGGATAAATGAATCATAATTTTTTAAAGGGAACAGGATTTAAAAACAAGTGTTTCTAGAGAGGATGGAGACACTTCAAAAAATAAATCTTGAAGGTGCAGAAGCATACTCTCTCTCTGTGCCAAAAGTGAGCTGGAAAGGAAAACAACTGGTCTGGCTGAACATGGAGCTTTTCCAGGAACTCAAGGAGATAAGATGGTGCATCACCTTTGGACAGAGGGGCTGGAAACTCAGGAAGTCTTTAAAGAAATTGTTAGGTCATGCAGAAAAAAAAGTAGAGAGGTGAAGGCTCAATTAGGACTTAACCTGGCCACTTCTGTGAAGGATAACAAAAATTATTTTCTAAATATATTCAGGGCAAAAGGAGGGATAACGATAACCTCCAATGTTTATTGGGAGGGATATGGTTACCAATGAAGAGAAAAAGAATCAGGAACTTAACCCATTGTTTGCATCATTTTTGAAAATTAAGACAAGTTGGCCTCAGGACAAGTATCTTCCTGAGCTGGTAGATGAGGATAGAAGGCAGAAAAGAACCCCTTGTAATCCAGGAGGAAACAGCTGGGAACCTGCTGAGCCACTCAGATGCTCACATGTGTCTCTGGGACCAGATGGGAACCATCCTAGGGGGATGAGGGAGCTGCTGGATGAGCTCCCCAAGCTGCTCTCCATCATTTACCATCAGTCCTGCCTCACCAGGGAGGTCCCAGAGGACTGGAGGTGCCAATGTGAGCCCATCCCCAAGAAGGGCTGGAAGGAGGATCTGGGGAACTCCAGGCCTGTCAGCCTGACCTGGGTGCCCAGCAAGGTGATGGAACAGATCACCTTGAGTGCCATCACAGGGCACCTACAGGATGGGTGAGGGATCAGAGCCAGCCAGCGTGGATTTCAATATCTGCATTGATGATCTGCATGAGGGAATTGAGTGCACCATCAGCAATTGTGTGGACGACACCAAGCTGGGTGGGAGTGCTGATCAGCTGGAGGGTAGAAGGGCTCTGCAGAGGGACCTGGACAGGCTGGATCCATGGCCCAAATCCAACAAGGTGAGGTTTAACAAGACCAAGTGGTGGATCCTGCACTTTGGCCACAACAACCCCTGCAGTGCTCCAGGCTGGGGAGAGAGTGGCTGGACAGTGGCCAGGCACAGAGACCTAGGGGCACTGATGGACAGCAGGCTGGGCACGAGCCAGCAGTGTGCCCAGGTGGGCAAGGAGGCCAATGGGCCAATGGCTCCTGGCCTGGATCAGGAATGGTGTGGCCAGCAGGAGCAGGGCAGTGATTCTTTCCCTGTGCTTGGCACTGGCTGAGCAGCACCTAAAGTGCTGTGTCCATTCCTGGGCCACCAATTTAGGAAGACATGGAAGGGCTGGAGCTTATCCAGAGAATGACAAAAATGCTGGTAAAGGGGTCTGGAACACAAGTCCTGTGAGGAGAGGCTGAGGGAGCTGGGGATGTTTATCCTAGAGGAGGCTCAGGGGAGACCTCATCACTCTTTACAACTCCCTGACAGGAGGGTGCAGCCAGGTGAGGGTTGGACTCTGTTCCAAGGAAACAGCCACAGGAAGAGGACACAGCCACAGTAACTGGGGAGGTTTAGGCTGGACATCAGGAAATATTCCTCACAAAAAAAGGGTTATTTGGCATTGGAATGGGCTGCCCAGTGAGGTGGTGGTGTCACTGCCCCCACTGGAGATATTTAAGGAATAACTGGATGTGTCACTGAGTGCCATGGTCAGGGTGACAAGGTGCTGTTGGGTCACCATTGGGATCTGATGATCTCAAACATCTGTCCAACCTGGGTGATTCTGTAAATATTGTGAAACTGCAGGGCCCCAGGGAAGCAAGGTCCCATTGTGACATTGTGGGGCTCAATGGAACCAAGGTCCATTGATGACTCTGGGTCCTAGTGGAACCACCGAGGCCACAGTGACACAGTGGGTTTGGTTGAACCAAAGGGCCATTGTTATACTGCAGGGACTCATGGAACTAATGGAACAATTTTGACACCTAGTGCCCCCTGGAACTAACATCCCACTGTGATACTGCAGGGCCTCATGTACTTAGGCACCACAGTGACACTAACGCTGCAGGGTGTCATGGAACCAAGAATCCATTGTGACACTGCAGGATCTTGTGTAACCAGGGGTCCACTGTGGCATCGTGCAAACAAGGAGTCCATTGTGTCACTCTGGAACCTTAAGGAATTCAGGGGGCCCTGTCATTCCTTGGGGCTTCATGAAATCAAGAAGACAGTTGTGACACTTTTTGGCCTCGTGGAAACAAGGAGTCCATTGTGGCACTCTGGAACCTCGTATAACAATGGGACCATGGTGACACTGCAGGGCCCCACTGAACCAAGGGCCGGTGTTACTCTTTGGGGCCTCATGGAACAACGAAGATCACTGTGATACTGCTGGACCCTCATATGACCAACAGGCCATTGTGACACTGCAAGGACTCGAGGAATGAAGGAAACAATTTTGACACCATGGTGCCTCATTAGACCAAGAGGCCAATGGGACACTCTGGAACCAAGGAGACCCCATGCACTGCAGATCCCATAGAACCAAAGTTTCCTTGTGAAACTGCAGGGCCCAGTGAAACAAGGATGCATTGTGACACTATAGACCGTCATAGAACTGTGGAGACCATTGTGACACTTCAGGCCCTCATGGAACTGTGCTGACACCAAGTAGGCTGGGAGTGTTGATCTCCTGGAGGTTAGGAGGGTTCTGCACAGGGACCTGGACAGGCTGCATCCAGAGCCCAAATCTGACAAGGTGAGGTTTAACAAGAGCAAGAACTGGGTCCTGCACTTTGGCCACAACAACCACTGCAGTGCTACAGGCTGGGGACAGAGTGGCTGGACAGTGTCCAGGCAGAAAGGGACCTGGGGTCACTGATAGACAGCAGGCTGGACATGAGCCAGTGGTGTGCCCAGGTGGCCAAGAAGGCCAATGGCTCCTGGCCTGGATCAGGAATGGTGTGGCCAGCAGGACCAGGGCAGTGATTCTTTCCCTGTGCTTGGCACCGGTTGAGCAGCACCTAAAGCGCTGTGTCCATTCCTGGGCCACCAATTTAGGAAGACATGGAAGGACTGGAGCTTATCCAGAGAATGACAAAAATTCTGGTAAAGGGGTCTGGAACACAAGTCCTGTGAGGAGAGGCTGAGGGAGCTGGGGATGTTTATCCTAGAGGAGGCTCAGGGGAGACCTCATCACTCTTTACAACTCCCTGACAGGAGGGTGCAGCCAGGTGAGGGTTGGACTCTGTTCCAAGGAAACAGCCACAGGAAGAGGACACAGCCACAGTAACTGGGGAGGTTTAGGCTGGACATCAGGAAATATTCCTCACAAAAAAGGGTTATTTGGCATTGGAATGGGCTGCCCAGTGAGGTGGTGGTGTCACTGCCCCCACTGGAGATATTTAAGGAATAACTGGATGTGTCACTGAGTGCCATGGTCAGGGTGACAAGGTGCTGTTGGGTCACCATTGGGATCTGATGATCTCAAACATCTGTCCAACCTGGGTGATTCTGTAAATATTGTGAAACTGCAGGGCCCCAGGGAAGCAAGGTCCCATTGTGACACTGTGGGGCTCAATGGAACCAAGGTCCATTGATGACTCTGGGTCCTAGTGGAACCACCGAGGCCACAGTGACACAGTGGGTTTGGTTGAACCAAAGGGCCATTGTTATACTGCAGGGACTCATGGAACTAATGGAACAATTTTGACACCTAGTGCCCCCTGGAACTAACATCCCACTGTGATACTGCAGGGCCTCATGTACTTAGGCACCACAGTGACACTAACGCTGCAGGGTGTCATGGAACCAAGAATCCATTGTGACACTGCAGGATCTTGTGTAACCAGGGGTCCACTGTGGCACCGTGCAAACAAGGAGTCCATTGTGTCACTCTGGAACCTTAAGGAATTCAGGGGGCCCTGTCATTCCTTGGGGCTTCATGAAATCAAGAAGACAGTTGTGACACTTTTTGGCCTCGTGGAAACAAGGAGTCCATTGTGGCACTCTGGAACCTCGTATAACAATGGGACCATGGTGACACTGCAGGGCCCCACTGAACCAAGGGCCAGTGTTACTCTTTGGGGCCTCATGGAACAACGAAGATCACTGTGATACTGCTGGACCCTCATATGACCAACAGGCCATTGTGACACTGCAAGGACTCGAGGAACGAAGGAAACAATTTTGACACCATGGTGCCTCATTAGACCAAGAGGCCAATGGGACACTCTGGAACCAAGGAGACCCCATGCACTGCAGATCCCATAGAACCAAAGTTTCCTTGTGAAACTGCAGGGCCCAGTGAAACAAGGATGCATTGTGACACTATAGACCGTCATAAAACTGTGGAGACCATTGTGACACTTCAGGCCCTCATGGAACTGTGCTGACACCAAGTAGGCTGGGAGTGTTGATCTCCTGGAGGTTAGGAGGGTTCTGCACAGGGACCTGGACAGGCTGCATCCAGAGCCCAAATCTGACAAGGTGAGGTTTAACAAGAGCAAGAACTGGGTCCTGCACTTTGGCCACAACAACCACTGCAGTGCTACAGGCTGGGGACAGAGTGGCTGGACAGTGTCCAGGCAGAAAGGGACCTGGGGTCACTGATAGACAGCAGGCTGGACATGAGCCAGTGGTGTGCCCAGGTGGCCAAGAAGGCCAATGGCACCTGGCCTGGATCAGGAATGGTGTGGCCAGCAGGACCAGGGCAGTGATTCTTCCCCTGTGCTCAGCACTGGTGAGGGCGCATCTTGAGTGCTGTGTTTAGTTCTGGACCCTGAATTTAGGCAGGACATGGAGGGGCTGGAGTGTGTCCAGAGAAGGGCAACAAGGCTGGTGAGGGGTCTGGAACACAAGTCCTGTGAGGAGCAGCTGAGGGAGCTGGGGATGTTTATCCTGGAGAAGAGGAGGCTCAGGGGAGACCTCATCACTCTCTACAACTCTTTGACAGGAGGGTGAAGGCAGGTGGGAGTTGGTCTCTTTTCCAAGGTAACAGTGACAGGATAAGAGGACTCAGCCATAAAACAGCAACAGGGGATGTTAAGGCTGGACATTAGGAAATATTCTTCTTTAAAAGGGTGGTTAGGCATTGGAACGAGCTGCCCAAGGAGGTGGATGAGTCACCATCCCTGGATATGGCACTGAGTACCATGGTCGGGGTGACAAGGTGGTGTCATGGCACAGTTAGGCTTGATGATCTCCAAGGTCTTTTCCAACCTGGCTGATTCTGTGGTTCTCTGAAACCACCCCTGGAGCAGTTGCAGGATGAGCCCTGGGCCTCCTCTTCAGAAGGTCCAGCAGCCCAGGTCCCTCAGCTTCTCCTCACAGCCCCAAAGCCCATCCTGTCAGCCCTGCAGAGCCTCTCCAGCCCCTCCTCATTGCCCAGAACAGGGAGCCCCACACCCAGACACACCAGCCCAGATGTGCCACCCTGGCCTGTGGTGCCTCTGGCAAGGGAGCAGCACGAGGCACTGCAGGACCCTGCAGGCAATTCCTGAAGCACTTGTAGGATGATCCTGCTCCCCAGAGGATGTTCACATGATGCCAACTGGGGAACTGAAATGCGGAGTGGGACGAGAAAGGAAAGGGAAAACAGGGATGAGTTGTTTGCAGGGGAGGGGACAGGGATGGAGAAGAGGAAGAAATTTTCACTTGGATAGAGAAAAGAAAGCAAAGGTGAAGCAAAGTAAATGCTCAGGGCAGTTTAAGACTGGCTGCAAGGAAGCCATGGCTTAGAGAAAAATCATCTGCAGTGGACAAGAGTACTCACAGCTCATGCGAACAAACTTTCTGGCTGACTTCAGAGGCCACAACAAACCTGAGTGGTTTCCCTCCCGTCCCCCAGCCCTTGCTGGCCCCAGGGGGTGATGGCATTTGTGCTCACTCAGCTCCATCTCCCCACAGCAGCACCATGGGGTGCTGATGCCTGCTCTGTGCAATGCAAACAGGGGCTCCTGAGCCAGTGCTGCTGTGTCTGTGCCTGCAAGGATGCGGCACCTGTGTGAGCTGGGGGAGAGGCCAGGGCTGCAGAGGGGAGATGTTGTTGCAGGTGCATGAGGACGCTCTGGGACGCTGCCCTGGGGTGTCCAGCACACTGGGGATGGATCAGCCCCTGCTCTGCTGCTCCTTGCCAGGGTCTCCCCCTTGCAGGGCCCTTGCAGAGCACCAGCCATGCTGTTTGCCCCCAGCCTGCCCACGGCCAGCCTGGGGCTGCTCACGGGGGTTTTCTCTGCTCAGCACTGGCCTGGCCAAGTGTTCTGGAGAGAGCCTGGCCAAGGAGCCTTGAGCCCCCAGGCCCTGCCCTGAGGCGTCAGCGCTGCCCCAGCAGTGCCCATGGCCTGTCCCTGCTGCAGCCCCGGCACTGCCACCCCCAGGGCTGTGCCCGGCCCCGAGAGCACTCAGGCCCTGCAGCAACACGAGGGGCAGGAGGGCAGCAGGGCAGTGGCACAGGAGCAGCACTGGCAACACCAAGTGCTGCTGCTGCTGCTGGGCACAGCTGCTGTGCCAGCACTGATCTGCCCATGCTCTGCACACAGACATTGCTGCTGCAGCTCCAGAGAAGGGAACAGAAGGGGCATCTCTGGGGAAAACATGGCTTGAAGATCCTTTAATTTATTTAACGCCACTGAGAGCAAAGCCCCTCATTGACACAATGCGGAGAAACACAATATGAGAACTGGTGGAAATTGTGACATTTCTTTGTCAACAACATTAAAGAAGTAAAATAGAAAAACCTTCAAAATGAAACCAAAATGTACAATCAAAAATTACTTTATTTGAGGTGATTTTCAGAAATTGGCCAGCAGTTTAATGTTCCTGAGACCACCCAGTCATCACTCTCCACACTGCAGCCTTGAGCTCCTGGTTCCTCAGGCTGTAGATGAGGGGGTTCAGGGCTGGAGGCACCACCGAGTACAGAACCGACAGTGCTGGATCCAGGAGTGGGGAGGAGATGGAGGGGGGCTTCAGGTAGGTAAATGTGGCAGTGCTGAGGAAGAGGGAGACCACGGCCAGGTGAGGGACGCAGGTGGAAAAGGCTTTGTGCCGTCCCTGCTCAGAGGGGATCCTCAGTACAGCCTTGAAGATCTGCACATAGGAGAAAACAATGAACACGAAACAACCAAGTGCTAAACAAACACTAAAAGCAAGAAGACCAAGTTGCCTGAGATAGGATTTGGAGCAGGAGAGCTTGAGGATCTGTGGAATTTCGCAGAAGAACTGGCCCAGGGCATTTCCCTGGCAGAGAGGCAGGGAAAATGTATTGGCAGTGTGAAGCAGAGCATTGAGAAAGCCACTGGCCCAGGCAGCTGCTGCCATGTGGGCACAAGCTCTGCTGCCCAGGAGGGTCCCGTAGTGCAGGGGTTTGCAGATGGACACGTAGCGGTCGTAGCACATGACGGTGAGAAAGGAAAATTCTGCTGCAAGGAAAAAGGCAAAGAAAAAGACCTGAGCAGCACATCCTGCATGGGATATGGTCCTGGTGTCCCAGAGGGAATTGTGCATGGCTTTGGGGACAGTGGTGCAGATGCAGCCCAGGTCAGTGAGGGCCAGGTTGAGCAGGAAGAAGAACATGGGGGTGTGCAGGTGGTGGCTGCAGGCTATGGTGCTGATGATGAGGCCGTTGGCCAGGAGGGCAGCCAGGGAGATGCCCAGGAAGAGGCAGAAGTGCAGGAGCTGCAGCTGTCGCGTGTGTGCCAATGGCAGCAGGAGGAAGTGGCTGATGGAGCTGCTGTTGGACATTTCTTCACTCTGGCCATGGAGTCCTGTTGAAGGAGGAGGCAATGACAAGTCACAGGTGACTTTCCTCAGATATGTCCAAGCGTTTTCTCCCTGCCCTGCCCCATGCTGCTCTGTCACCCAATTTTCCTTTTTTCAGAGGAGTTTTGTCAGAGCCTTTCCTTCAGCCCAGTGCCTGCAGCTCTGCTGGTTTCTAGCCCCATTACCATGATGAGCAGGGGCTCTGCCTATGCACACTGAGGAGACAGCTCTGCTCTGCAGCAGTGAGGTCAGGAGAACAGGGGCAGAAGCCAGCCCTGGGTCTAGACTTCACCAGCCCAAACTGCTCCTGAAGCAGAGGAGCTCTGCAGCATCTCCTGTCCCAGGGCCAAGGAATGGTGATGGACAAAGGCAGCTTGAGAGGGATTCCTGCTGTGCCCAGGCAAAACAGAGAGAATTGTGCAAGGCAAGAGCATTGGCTGTAACTCAGTGAAGGGTGAGGGGAGCTGCTCTGTCACTCCATCTGTCCCCAGCTGCCCTTTCTGAGATCGAGGGCAGTCACTGTGCTCCCCTGAAATCAGCCTGACACAGCTGAGAGCAGAGGAAACCACTGCAGAGCAACCTGGCTCAGCCTTTCTCAGTGTCTCAGCCCCACTCCTGCCCAAGAACACTCCTGTCCCCCAGTGTCCTCTGGAGGCAGCTCCCACCTTGGATGGCATCCTGAGGACACACCAAGGGTCCTGTCCATGGCACTGCTTGAGGAGAGTCAGCTCTTTCCCAGCCTCCCAGCCTGCCCTGCCTAGAGCTCCCAGGGCACAGGGAGCTGGGACACCCCATTGCTGTGCTCAGCCTGCACAGGAGGAGCCCAAGGGCTGGGCCTGAGCCTGCAGCTGGAACTGCTACTCCCAGAGAGCCCATGCCAGGAACACCTGAGCAAGGCAAGGAGAGAGAGAGCCAGCCCTGAGGAAAAGCCTTTCCCTGGCCAGCCCTGCACAGCCCCTCCCAGGCAGCACCAGGGCAGGACAGTGGCCCTCAGGCCCTGGTCAGCAGGGAATGGCACATGGCAGGAGAGATGCCCTTCATGTCTGGTGCTGCTCTGACAGCCCAGGAGGGCACTGAGGGCCCCGAGCCCCCAGGCTGAGGGCTGTGCTGGCTGGGAGGGGACACCAGAGCTGTGCTGCTCAGGGCAGTGTCTGCCCTGCAGGGCAGGGCTGGCAGTGCCACATCTGCCCTGCAGCAGGGCTTCCCTCAGCACTGCCTCCCTCCCTCCCTGCCCATGGCTCTGCTGCTGCAGCTGTCCCAGCCTGAGCTGTTCCTGTGGCCCCGGGCTCCTTCCCTGCCAGAGCTGCCAGAGCCCAGCCCAGCCCCTGGGCCAGCTCTGCCCTGCAGCTGCTCGGGGTTGCAGGGATTAAAGAACAGTTCCCCCAGGCCTGGGCACCATGGAAAGGTGATGCTGGATGGATCTGGAGGCTGGGGAGGGGGAGGCACCTGCTGAGGTTCCCAGGAAAACTCAGTGTGATGGTTTAGGAGTCTCAGTCCCTGCACTGCCTTGCACAGCTGTGTTTTCATTCCCACAAAGCTGTGCCTGGGGAAAGTGGAAGCACAGATTCAAGAAAGCAGGAAATGCCTGCCTTGAATGAGCTCATGAGAAGTCCCCTCAGAAATGACCTGGGCATGAGCTGGAGCTCTGAGCAGCCCTGGCCAACACAGCAACCTTTTCACACAGCAGGACCTGCCCTGGCAGGAGTCACTCCCTGCACCCACAGCTCCCCTCCACAGTTAATGGGGAGTTCCCAGGCAGGTTGAGAGCTGCCCCTGGCAGGTGGCACATCCCCTGGGCTGGCCAAGAGTCCTCAGGGCTGCAGGAGCTGCTCTGCAGGACAGCCCTGGGCAGCCCTGGCTGCAGCCCCAGCTTCAGCCCCTGCAGCCATCCCTGGCAGCAGGAGCCATCCTGCCCTGTCCCTCTGACAGTGCCCAGGGCAGCCCTGCTCTGCAGCACATCCTCCTCCTCCTGCTGTGCCTCAGAGAAACTGGGAGAGTCCTCCTGACACATCCCCCAGGCTGTGGGCTGTGCTGGCTCCAGGGGATCCCTCCAGGAGCACAGGGGACATTGCCCTGCACCCACAGACTCACCATGTCCAGGGCTGTCAAGATGTTTCCCCAAGTAAAGTCTCAGCTCAATGTCTTCCCAGTGCTGATTGCCTTTAGCCTGTCTGTGCCTGGCTCCTGTCCCCTCAGTGCCTGCAGGCAGTGCCCTCAGCCCTGCTGGGCTGGTAGAGGAGCTGCTCCTCAGCAGAAATGTCTTTTTGTAGTTTTTTCTGGTTGCCAGCGTCTCCCTCTGTGCCAGGAGACACAACAGAATGGCTTTAATTACCCTCTCAGGAGTTTGTTCTTTTTTAAATTAGATTCAGTCCCTGAGAGAGCGTTTTTCAAAAAAACTAATCAAGAAATCAAAATTAAATTGAAACTTCACAGTTTCTTGAACTTTTAATGGGTCCCAATGAGAGACAGGACTGAGAAAATGCCCCAAGGCTCCAGTTAGAGCAGAACAATGGAGGCACTGGTGACAGGTAGGAACAAGGAAAGTAAAGGTGTCTCTGATGCTGAGCAAACCTGGATGTGTTTCAGGAATCCAAAGAGCCAAAGCCTGAGCCCCAGACCCTGGCAAGGCACATCCTGTCCCTCCCTCATTACTCAGGGCTCTTCCCGGGCCACTGGGCTCTGGGGATGTGCAATGCCAAG
The DNA here is from genome assembly GCA_030060385.1 of Muscicapa striata striata. NCBI lineage: Eukaryota > Metazoa > Chordata > Aves > Passeriformes > Muscicapidae > Muscicapa > Muscicapa striata. The sequence goes on from JAREIS010001107.1 coordinate 26,239, forward strand.
GGCAGGACCATGGGGCGGCCCCTGCCAGGCTGCTGAGCAGGGACAAGGAGGCAATGAGGCCCCAGCACAGCAAGGCTCACTTGTCCCCTGCTGGCCAAGGGCCCAGGGCCAGCAGCCATGGCCCAAGTGCTGCAGGAGTTGGCTCTGGCAGGGCCTTTCAGCTGCTGCCCATCCCCGTGCCCTCTGCAGCCCAGGCTGTCCTACGGTGTCCATGCCCTGCGCCTCTGTCCCTGCAGGCTGTCGGCATCCCCCGGCTGCCCCACCTGGCTGGCCCCTTCCTTTGCTGACAGCTCTGCGTCCTGCCTGCCTCTGCCTGGACACACAAAGCCTTGAACTGCTCCAGACTCCTGTTGGGGAATGTGCTGCACCACAGCCTTGCCCTTGGAGAGAAATTCCTCTCTCATTGTGTCCAGTCTGGACCACTGCAGCAGCCCTTGTCATTAATTCTTTGTTTCTCCAGCCGTTTTCTACTGTTTCGGAAGTATCCACCGTCCCTAAAACCACCTTTCCATCCCTTCCATGGCTGTCATCTGCTGCCCTCAGTCTTCGCCCCACTGAGAACAGAGCTCCTTTGTCCCTATACAGTGCTCATGTGCATGAGGCCAAGGGCACCTGGACAAGGAGGACAGTTCTTTTCTATAGGAAGGTGTTGAAGGTTGGGATTGTGTTCCTTCAATGTATGAGTGGGGAGAATTTTTTCCCATTGTAATGCTAACAGAACCTGCCGGCTGTGCCCAGGGTTTTGATGGCCCTGGATGGGCGGGTGGGTGGGACCGGAGCTACCCGGAGGGGGATGCGGATTTCCGGGAGCGGGGAGGGGCGGGAGCTACTCAGGGAGCACGAGGCTTCTGGAGGGGCCCGGCTGTTTCCGGGGAGAGAGAGGGGAACTTCTCCAGTCTGCTCGGGCGGGGTGAGGAGGGAGGAGACCCGGGAGCCGGCTGCATTTCAGCTGCCCAGCATCTGCCCTGCTACCTCGGAGGCGCTGCTGACCACCAAAGACCAAATACTTCCTACCTCTGGGAATACACTGCTCATCTGGACACAGGATCGGAGTGAAGAGCTCCCACCTGAGCCAGCCCGGCCGCGGCTGTTCCACTCCACCTCCCTGGCTCCCGCCTGCGCCTGCAGCTGTGCTGGCCCTGCTACAGTTACACCCCCAGGAACGGACACAGACCGAGTGTGTCCGCCTAAGAAAGGACTACAACTGACTTTTTCTTCTGTTTTTCGCCGGGTAATTTTTAATAATTACTGTTGTTTTCTACTTGTGCTGTGAGTTAGAGTAGTAAAGAGCTGTTACTTTTACCTCCTTATCTCCGCCTTGAGTCCTTGATTTGAAACAATTATAACACTCGGAGGGGGGTGACATTGATTTCTCTATTTCAAAGGGGAACTTCTGCCGTTTTTGGCAGAACTCCGTCCTAAAACCAGGACAGATTTTGGCGCCCAACGTGGGGCTGAGGGCATTAAAAGGCGAGTTAAGAGAGGAGTAGCAGCTCTTAAGCGGCAACATGTTGTCTAGTTTAATCTGGTTTGGGCTCCACGTGGTCACAGATATTTCTCTCCCATTTGCAAGCCCTTTTTTTGAATATGGGCCCCCTCACCAAATTTATTGTAGCTATGATCCGATTTGTGTTTTGGATTGATTTTGTCAGAATTCATGGGTTTTTAGTTTTTTCTGGAAATTTGCCACATGGATCCTGAGCTATCGTACTCTAACTGCGTGTTTCTGGGATTATTTCAACAATGGTACTTACTGTGAGGCAATGAATGCAAGGGAAATTTTCTCCCAACCTGTCACCCAGTTTTTTGAGGCTACCCCACCAGTTTTCAAGGATTTCAGATTTGCTTTAATTGCTAGTATTATTATTCCGTGGCTGGTGTTGCTGATGGGCCTGCTTTACTTAGCATTCAGAAACAAGGGAATACTGGCTTGGATAACAACCGTGAGGGATGCTGCCCCAGAGCCTGCCCCTGTCCCTGAGACTAGAGATGCTGCCCCAGAGCCTGGTGTTGCCCCACAGCCCACTGCAGAAATGAACCAGCCAGAGTGGGTGGGGGTTCTAGTGAAGGAGATACGGGACATGGGCCAGGTGTTGAAGGAGCACCTTTCCCCAGCTAGTGAGAAACCCTCCCTCTGCCCTAAAGAGGGAGAGTCTGATGGTGCTGCAGGGGAACCCGTAGATGTTACATCTGTCCAGGTTCCAGCTGGATCACAGGGGCAGCCACAGCCAGCAGCAGTTGCCCCTGTGGAAACTCGGAAATCTAAGATTAAAACAAAGCACCTAGATAGTGGGGATCAGCCAGGAGGGTCCTCACAGTCAGCAAGGGAGCCAGAGGTTGAGATTGTCACCGAGTCTCTCTCATATGACACTCTCCGTAACCTGCGAAAAGACATTGTGCGACGGGGCCGTGAGCCTTTTACAACCTGGTTACTTCGTGTCTGGGACACTATGGGGAGAGGTGTACAACTGGATGGCACTGAGGCCAGGAATTTGGGATCCTTGGCCCAGGACTCAGGTGTGGACCAGACATTCGTAAGGGAGCAAGGCCTCCTTTCCCTTTGGGAACGGCTTCTAATGAGTGTGAGAGAGAAGTTTATCCACAAAGAGAGAATGCAGGAGCACCACCATAGAATGCGCTGGAAGACCATTGATGAAGGGATCCAGCAGCTGAGGGAAGTGGCAGTATTAGAGGTACTCTTTGGGATGGATGGACAGCATGACAATGACCCTGACAAGGTCAGGTGCACAGGGCAGATGTTGTGGGATCTGGCAACCCTGGGGCCACCTGAATTTGCTACCTACATTGCACTGATTAGGGCTGATGACCACCGAGAGACAGTAGGTTCTGTTGCCAGCAAGCTCAGGAATTTTGACAGTATGATTAATGGCCCAGTGCAGGCCAAGGTCTCTGCTGGCCAGGGACCTCCAACAGGTCCAAGAGGAGATGAAGGGGATGAGAGGGTTGAAAGGAGAGGTGAGGGAGATTATAAGGGAGGAGATAAGGAAGATCAATGCAGCACCAGTACGAGTCACAGGCCCCAAATCTCACACCCAACGCCCCCCAGCTAGGGACAGAGGATACTCCTCACGAACTGACCTGTGGTTCTTCCTGCGAGACCATGGGGAAGACATGGAAAAATGGGATGGGAAGCCCACTTCTGTCCTGGCAGCACGGGTGCGTCAGCTCAGGGAGGGAAATGCCAACCGAGGGAACCACGCTAAAATGAAGGTAGCCTCGACCTCCCACAACCAAGGTGCAGGGTACTACAGAAGGGAGGATGATCTGTCAGATCCCCTGGAAGGGACCTCCACTATGTATGCCCAGGAAGGAAATAATAACCAGGGCTAGAGGGGCCCTGCCTCTAGCCAGGGAGAGGCATGGGATAACAGGATCTACTGGGTAGTGTGGGTGCGATGGCCTGGCACATCAAAGCCACAGAAACATAGAATGTTAGTTGATACTGGTTCAGAATGCACCCTGATACCATCAGAACATGTGGGGAAGGTACCTGTTTCCATTGTTGGGGTGACAGGAGGATCACAGGAATTTACTTTGCTGGAAGCTGAGATTAGCCTGACAGGGAAGGGGTGGCAGAAACATCCGATTGTAACTGGCCCAGGGGCACCGTGCATTCTAGGCATAGACTTCCTCAGGAATGGCTACTACAAAGATCCAAGGGGATTCAGGTGGGCTTTTGGAATAGCTGCTGTATCGGCAGAGAGTATTAAGCAGTTGAACACCTTGCCTGGACTGTCAGAAAATCCATCTGCAGTGGGACTCCTGAAAGTGACAGAGCAACAGGTACCAATTGCCACCATGACAGTGCACCGGCAGTACCGGACAAATCGAGATGCTGTGATCCCCATCCACAAGATGATCCGTGAGCTGGAGAGCCAAGGGGTGGTGAGCAAAACCCACTCACCCTTCAACAGCCCCATCTGGCCCGTGCGCAAGTCTGAGGGGAATGGAGATTGACTGTGGACTATCGTGCCTTGAATGAAGTGACTCCACCGCTGAGCGCAGCCGTGCCGGACATGCTGGAGCTGCAGTACGAGCTGGAGTCCAAGGCAGCGAAGTGGTATGCTACCATTGACATTGCCAATGCATTTTTCTCCATTCCTTTGGCAGCAGAGTGCAGGCCTCAGTTTGCTTTCACCTGGAGGGGTGTGCAGTACACCTGGAACCGACTGCCCCAGGGGGTGGAAACACAGCCCTACCATCTGCCATGGGCTGATCCAGGCTGCACTGGAAAAGGGTGAGGCCCCAGAACATTTGCAATACATTGATGACATCATTGTGTGGGGGAACACGGCAACAGAGGTCTTTGAGAAGGGAGAGAAAATCATCCAGATTTTGCTGGAAGCTGGCTTCGCCATCAAGAAAAGCAAAGTCAAAGGACCTGCTCGAGAGATCCAGTTCCTGGGAGTGAAGTGGCAAGACGGACGGCGCCAGGTCCCCACTGAGGTCATCAATAAGATCACTGCAATGTCAGTACCAACAAGCAAGAAGGAAACACAAGCTTTCCTAGGTGCCATAGGCTTTTGGAGAATGCATATCCCTGAATACAGCCAGATTGTGAGCCCTCTCTACCTGGTCACCCGCAAGAAGAATGATTTCCACTGGGGCCCTGAACAGCAGCAAGCCTTCGCCCAGATCAAGCAGGAGATCGCTCATGCTGTAGCCCTTGGCCCAGTCAGGACAGGACCAGAGGTAAAGAATGTTCTCTACTCTGCAGCCGGGAACCATGGTCTGTCCTGGAGCCTTTGGCAGAAGGTGCCTGGTGAAACTCGAGGCCGACCCCTGGGATTCTGGAGCAGAGGTTACAGAGGTTCTGAAGCCAATTACACTCCGACGGAGAAGGAAATCTTGGCTGCCTATGAAGGAGTTCAAGCTGCCTCAGAGGTAATTGGCACAGAAGCACAACTTCTCCTGGCACCCCGACTGCCAGTGCTGGGGTGGATGTTCAAAGGAAAGGTTCCCTCTACCCACCATGCCACCGACGCCACATGGAGCAAGTGGATTGCCCTCATCACGCAGCGCCCGCATTGGTAACCCAAATCGCCCTGGGATTTTGGAGATAATTACAAACTGGCCAGAAGGTGAAGATTTTGGTCTTGCCGAGGAGGAGGAGCAGAAGCAAGTGACCCGAGCTGAAGAAGCCCCACCGCACAACCAGCTGCCAGCAGATGAAACGTGCTACGCTCTTTTCACCGACGGTTCCTGTCGATCGTGGGAATGAATCGGAAGTGGAAAGCAGCCGTCTGGAGCCCCACACGACAGGTTGCACAAGCTACCGAAGGAGAAGGTGGATCAAGCCAACTTGCTGAACTCAAAGCTGTTCAGCTGGCCTTGGACATTGCTGAGAGAGAGAAATGGCCAAAGCTCTACCTCTACACTGATTCATGGATGGTAGCCAATGCTCTGTGGGGCTGGCTGGAAAGGTGGAAAAAGGCTGACTGGCAACGAGAGGAAAGCCAATCTGGGCTGCTGATGAGTGGAAAGACATTGCCACTCGGATAGAGAAGCTACCCGTGAAAGTCCATCATGTGGATGCCCATGTTCCCAAGAGTCGGGCTAGTGAAGAACACCGGCACAACGAGCGGGTAGATCAGGCTGCACAGATAGAGGTGTCAAAGATAGACTTAGATTGGGAACACGAGGGAGAATTGTTCCTGGCTCGATGGGCCCATGATGCCTCAGGTCATCAGGGCAGAGACGCCACCTATAAGTGGGCACGAGACCGAGGGGTGGATCTAACCATGGACAGTATTTCCCAGGTTATCCATGACTGTGAGACGTGTGCTGCCATCAAGCAAGCTAAGCGGGTGAAGCCCCTCTGGTATGGTGGGCGATGGTCCAAATACAAGTACGGAGAGGCCTGGCAGATTGACTACATCACACTGCCTCAGACCCGCCAAGGCAAGCGCTATGTGCTGACCATGGTGGAAGCCACCACCAGCTGGTTGGAGACCTACCCTGTGCCCCACGCTACTGCTAGGAACACCATCCTAGGCCTGGAGAAACAAGCCCTTTGGAGACATGGTACCCCTGAGAGAATTGAGTCAGACAATGGGACTCATTTCAAAAATAGCCTTGTTAGCACCTGGGCTAAAGAACATGGCATTGAGTGGGTGTACCATATTCCCTACCATGCACCAGCGTCTGGGAAAGTCGAACGGTGCAATGGCCTGCTTAAAACCACCTTAAAAGCACTTGGTGGGGGCACTTTTAAGAACTGGGAGATTAATTTACCAAAGGCCACATGGTTAGTGAATACCCGAGGTTCCACTAACCGAGCAGGTCCTGCCCAATCTGAGCCTTTGGGAACACCAGATGGAGATAAGGTCCCAGTGGTACACCTGAGAGGCATGTTAGGGAAAACTGTTTGGGTGAACTCTGCCTCCAGCAAAGACAATCCTGTTCGTGGGGTGGTTTTCGCTCAAGGACCAGGTTGCACTTGGTGGGTGATGCAAAAGGATGGAGAGACCCGATGCATTCCCCAAGGAGACCTTGTTCTAGGGTGAATTATCTATGATACTGTGCCTGTAACTGCCTGTATGTATATGATTGAAAGGTTTTTAATTTGCTGTAGCATGTTGGCATGGGAAAAATTCGGGGTGGATAATGTTGAAGGTTGGGATTGTGTTCCTTCAATGTATGAGTGGGGAGAATTTTTTTCCCATTGTAATGCTAACAGAACCCGCCGGCTGTGCCCAGGGTTTTTGATGGCCCTGGATGGGCGGGTGGGTGGGACCGGAGCTACCCGGAGGGGGATGCGGATTTCCGGGAGCGGGGAGGGGGGGAGCTACTCAGGGAGCACGAGGCTTCTGGAGGCCCGGCGGTTTCGGGAGAGAGAGGGGGAACTTCTCCAGTCTGCTCGGCGGGGTGAGGAGGGAGGAGACCCGGGAGCCGGCTGCATTTCAGCTGCCCAGCATCTGCCCTGCTACCTCGGAGGCGCTGCTGACCACCAAAGACCAAATACTTCCTACCTCTGGGAATACACTGCTCATCTGGACACAGGATCGGAGTGAAGAGCTCCCACCTGAGCCAGCCCGGCCGCGGCTGTTCCACTCCACCTCCCTGGCTCCCGCCTGCGCCTGCAGCTGTGCTGGCCCTGCTACAGTTACACCCCCCAGGAACGGACACAGACCGAGTGTGTCCGCGTCTAAGAAAGGACTACAACTGACTTTTCCTTCTGTTTTTCGTCGGTAATTTTTAATAATTACTGTTGTTTTCTACTTGTGCTGTGAGTTAGAGTAGTAAAGAGCTGTTACTTTTACCTCCTTATCTCCGCCTTGAGTCCTTGATTTGAAAAGACTATAACACTCGGAGGGGGGTGACATTGATTTCTCTATTTCAAAGGGGAACTTCTGCCGTTTTTTGGCAGAACTCTGTCCTAAAACCAGGACATCATGGAATGATTTTATCGGCACACTCGGCCTATGTGTGGATGAAAAGATTTCTATAACACATCCTGGCCAGAATCAAGTAATGCCTTTACTCTCTAACACTAAAAATACCAAGTTAAAAGCAGATTTTGGGGAGCTACATGAGAGTCATGCAATGGCTGCTCTGGAAGATTAGCACTGGTTTCCGGCAGCCAGGAGAGGAGATTTAGAAATGCAGATTAACACTTTCTGGGCAAAGTACACATTTATAATCCCAAAACCAAAGAAGACCCAGGAAAGGAGATTTTAAAAAATGCTAATTAAAGTTAGCAAAGATAATTTTTGAGAAAATAGGAAGAGAGATTGAACGGAGTAACATGAATGTGCCTGGAGTTAGGGCGAAGGATGGGTATAAAAGGAAGTAACGGGAGAAACCATCAGTTTCAGAAAATATTACTAATTTACAGATACACCTGCTCTGCCAAAATCCTGCTCAATCCCTCATCTTCTAGAAGGAGAAACTCTTATCAGAGCCATGAATATCGGATGTTACACGAAAGGACGGGTGCATATTAAGGGGGACATGCAGCAGGCGGATCGGGAAGCCCGAAATTTCTAAGTACCTCAGCCCGTGGGGAAAGGAAGAGGGAGATGAAGTCCGGAAAATGAGGATAAAAAGGTTTTAGAGACCGCATGGCAAATGCCCATGGCCTCTCCCTATGTTAATCAATAAAGTCACTTTTGCAGGACTCCTCTGGCTCCTTTAGACACACAAACCTCTGGCAACGTGAATTCTCCCGTACAGCCCCGGGGCCTCTCTCAAATATCCCTTGCTCCACCTCGGGCTCCTGCCGGGCTCCAGGCGGGTCCCGGCTCCATCCCGGACTCACCCCCAGCTCCCACCGCCCTCAGCTCCCGCTCACCCCGAGCTCCCGCCGGTTCAGGGCAGCCGCAGTTCCTTGGCCCGATGCCCGGGCCGGGCCCAGCGCGGGAGCCGCTCCTCAGGCGAGGTTTGCGAGAAATGGCGGAGCGCAGGGAAAAGGGAGTGGAAAATCCGTGAGGCGTGCAGAGCCCGCCCCTCGCTGCCATTGGCTGATTTTACCGTCACTCCTCGTTCTCGTGCCCTGACTGGGCAGAGCGGGGACAAGCCCGGCCCCGGGGCCAAAGGCGCCATTTTGGCACCGTCTGTACTGGGTCGGGGAGCGACAGCGGCCGGAGCCCGGTGAGGCGGCGGCGGAGCTCAAGGGCGGCCCCAGCGCAGGTGGGAGCCGGGCTCGGTTCTGCGGGGGCTCGGGGCTCGCTGCGGGCGGAGGGGGCGGCAGGGGGCTCTGGCGGGTTGGTTGTGCCGTGCCCGGCCCGTGTTCCCCCTGGGCTGAGGGCGCTGCGGGAGCGGCTGCCCGCGGTCTCCTTCCCGCTGGGCTGGGCAGGAGCCGCTGCCGGAGCAGCGCTGGCTCGTCCCGGTTCCTGTGGGTAGCACAGAGGTGGCTGCGCTGTGCCCGGGGCTGTGCGGGAGAATTCACGTGGCCAGAGGTTTGTGTGCCCAAAGGAGACAGAGGAGTCCTGTAAAAGTGACTTTATTGATGAACAAAGGCAGAGGCTATGAGGCACTTGCCATGCGGTCTCTAAAATGCAGCCTTCTTTTTATCCTCATTTTGCCGTCTGCATCTCCCTCTCCCTTTCCCCACTGGCTGAGGTACTTGGAAGGTTCAGATTTCCCGATCCGCTTTCTGCATGTCCCTTTTAATATGCGCCCTCGCTGCGATGTTAATCTTAATTATTTCACTCTGTCCTCTTCTCATTTCTTCAAGAATTGACTGTACAATCTTTTAATTACCATTGGCTCAATCCCTTTTCCTGGATCTTTGTTTTTGGGATTATTCTCAGTGCCCTCACTGCCTGTCCTTTTGTAGCCGTTTCTGGATCAGGCCTGGCTGCCACCTGCATCCCCTTGCTCACCTGCTGAATGAGCTGCACTCAGCAAGGTGTCGAGCATGGGAAAAGATGAGAGTTGCTGCAGCACATCAGAGGAGGAACAGCATTCGTTTATGGTCAGGGTCTGCCGGGGAATCATGAAAGTGTTTCCCATTCCCATCCTTTCTACATTTGGACAGGAATATGAGTCCCTTTCTTATTTCCGTTGTTATCTCTTTCACCACTTTACAGTTATCATCTATTTCTAAATATCAGTTTCAGTAATTTCATTTTCCACAAATGTTACCTTCTTCCATGGTGTGGTTGGGTTGGCAGGAAGTCAGGAGCTGAATTTGTCTGGTTGGTTATTATTTCGAGGGCAGCTTGTAATCATGTAATTCAAATGACAAATGAGTACTTTTTACTTTTTCCCCCAGCAGTTTTAATTTGCATTTCTAGAGCTCCTCTCCTGGCTGCCTGAAACCAGTGCTACAATTCCAGAGCAGCCATTGGATGACTCACATGTGGCCCCCTTCTAATATGCTTTTTACTTGATATTTTAGTATTAAAGAGTCAAGACATTACTTGATTCTTGCCAGGATGTGCAACAGAAATCATTTCGTCCGTACATAGTCCGGGTGTGCAGAAAAAATCATTCCATGGCACCTGAGTTTTACTAGATTTTTTTCCTAAGTTTCCTACAGTCTGAATCCATTGGTTAGATGTTGATTGCTTCCAAGTTGGGTAATTCTCAGTATTTCCTTTCCTACTGCACGCAGATTTTTTTCTCTAATGTTAATTAGGTCCTATTGTAGGATTTTCTTGTCAGCCTTTTCCAAATCAGGTGTCTCCAGCACTGCCGGAGAGTGGGTGTTCCTGATGTTTGCTAATGGTCCTTGATGTTCTGCTAATGGATGTTATCTTTGTATCTTTCAGGCTATTCCCAGTCTGTTGAGATGTTAAACTCCTCTCTGTTGACTGGTGACACATCCCTTAAAAAACTCTGTAAGATTCCTTTCTCCAATTCAAAGGCAAACCAAGCCGGAGAAATGAAACCAGATTTCCAAAACTCTAAGGTTGGTGTATTTTCCAGCAATCCAATCCCCCCCAGCCCAGTGTGTGAGTGTAACTGAGAGCCAGAGTGGAATTGTGCCGCTGTGTTCCCCAGCAGCTGTGGCAGTGCAGGCACAGAAAGCAGCCAAGCTGCAGCAGTGGCAGCAAGGATTGGCCCCAGTGGCTGGAGATGCCAAAGGAGGGTGGCCAGGCAGAGGATTTGAGCAGAGGATGTGTGGGCAGGCCCAGGGGCTTCCCCCGCTGTGGAGCCCTGGCTGCTGCTGCGTTGCCTTCAGTGCAGGCTCAGTGGGGCCTCCCGTGCTGGTGCTGCAGGCGGGAAGTGCAAATGTGCGGGGCTGGAGAGCCCCTGAGCCCAGGGTGAGGGGTCCCCCCGTGCTGAGCTGTGCTGGGGCTGTTTCTGTGCTCAGGGACACTTGGGATGGGCCATGGCACTTGGCCACCAGTGGGGCTTCCGTGCACTCCTCAGGCAGAGTGTAAGTCTTGCTCTAATTCCCTTTCCTTAATCAGAGCGTGTCTTGGAACTCTTTTCCCTTCTCCTGCCCTTGCAGACCCATCCATGAGCACATTTTGTCCCTGAGGCCAGGGAATGTCTCATCAATCTCTCCTGTGCTGGCTCTGGAGCTCTGTCCCTTGAATGCAGCCATGGGTTTGTTGCCAGCCCCTGTGCAGGCTGTTCAAACAGGAGGCTGGGTTAAACCCTTCCCCTGTCCTCAATTCTAAATCCTCCTGTACCACTGAACAAGTTTCATTCTGTAATCACAGAGCACTGCTCATCCATGTAGAGGCTGTTTTGGTTATCAAAGCTTTAACTTGGTTAAGCCAGACTTGAACAACAGGAGATCCTCCTGCCTTCAGATTTTTCGCCTCAGTTCCCATTAAAGCTGTGGCTGCACAATTCTGCAGACATTGAGGCCACTCTGGCCTCTGGGTTAAACATTTTCACTTGAGAATTCCTTTGGCATTGCCCTGTCTAACATCCACGTTTTTGAAAGGGAGGTTGACTTTCCTGGTAAATATTTAAAGTTTTAATTAAAGGGCAGTAAGAGACAAACAATAAAGCAAAAGGCTATAACGGCAGGATGCTTGGCCTTCAGCCAAGAGCACACACTAACTCAGAAAGCATTTCCTTAAATGCATCAACCTCTTGCATAATCATCGGTCTTTCATGCATTGATCAAACACATTCCCCCCCAACCTGTAAAGCAACATTTTTTCCTTCCCTGGAGGTCTGGTGTCCCATAAGCCAAGAATGTGGAAAATTTCCTGATAATCTTTTCTTTTCTACCATTCTCTGAGTTAGTTACATTAACAAAAGCTTTTTACCTCACTGTGTTATAGTCCAAGAAAAATATATTTATCGCAGTGCTATTTATAAGTTTTGTTAATAGCAAAACTAGAAGAAACTGTATTAATACAGCCAATTTTCCAACATTATACATATAGCATTCATTTTAATATTTGCCAAAAGCCAATCATGTAATATGCACTGTAACACACAAACAATTAAAATTTCTTTTGTGAGTCTGGAAGAGCCATGGCTGTGGCAACAATCATTTTGGTTTTATTTTGTTTTCTGAAGTTTTGCTGTTTCTTGAATCCCTACCACAACATTGAGGCTATCTGGGTTTAAAAACTCATACGAAGTTCTGGCTGGAACAGAGAATCCTCAGTCCAGGTCCTGCAATTCCTTATTAGTCCTCAGAATTGTCCCAGCTCTGTTTTCCACTTTTGTACAGCTAACGATATTCATGGCTCTGTTCAGTCTTTGTTCTTCTTCTGGGAGTTCATGAATGTAGCAGGACCTTGGCAGAGCAGCAGTCTTTGTGGTCAGTTAATAACATTTTCTGAACCTGATGGCTTCTGCTGTCACTTCCTTATGTGCACGTCCCTGGCCCTGTCTCCAGGCGGATTCCCAGCATCTGTTTGTAAAGACACTTTCCTGTTTTTCCTTCCATGGGGGTCCAGGCAGAGCCGCAGCTCCCAGCGTTCCCCACCTGGACCCCACCTCCCCCCCCCGGGCCCCAGCGCCCCCCGGGAGGGGAATTTGGGGAGGTGGGAGGGGGCAGCGCCAAGGCCGGGCCCCCCCGCGCTGCCGTGGCGGGAGCGGCTGCAGTGGGGACCGAGTGCGGGCGGGAGCGGCCGAGAGCCCAGCGCTGCCCCAGCCCGAGCTGCCCCAGCTCCATCCCTGCCCCTGCGCTGGGATGCTGTGGGTTTGGGGGGAAGAGGGAGCCGGCAGGGGGTGCTGGGCCTGGGGGCAGCAGGAGAAGGGAAGGGGAAGCAGGGCTGGAGAACAAAATGGTCAAATGATGCACGTGGGAGGAGAAGGTGGGATTGTGCAGGGGAAGGAGGAATAGTAGGAGGAAGAGGAGTGTGAGGAAGAGCAGTGTCACACTAGGAGGACAAGGAGGAGCAGAAGCCATAAATACCTCAGGGTTCCACCCCTCCCTGTATCTGCAGCCTCCCCCCCAGCCCCAGGAGCTTTGCCACCCTCCCCTGCATGGAGCAGGTGGCCAGGGAGAGGGATCCACCATTTTCACAGGGGTGAGTTTTGCTGTTTCTGAGCTCTCTTGTATCAATGTCGGTGCTTTGGGTTTTTGTGGGGGCTAAATCTTTGTATTTGGAGGGTGTTTTGGCTTAATCTTGGTGTTTGGAGAGTTTCTGGTCTGTGTCTCGATGTTTGGAGGATTTTTGGGCTGAATCTTGGTGTTTGGGAGGTTCTTGCAGACACAAGATTCCCAATGACTTCCTGAGTGGAACTTGGACAAGGCGGAACTCCCAGTCCATGAGGTTCTTGTCTTGGTTTTTTCCCCAGAACAGGATTTTTCATTCCCAAGGCGTGGGTGGATGGAGGAGGAGCAAAAGCCCCAGAGATCCCTCAGGAGGAGGGGCTGCAAACCCAGCCCAGGGAGCTGCGAGGAGGAAAGACCCTCCCTGAGCCGGGAAGGCGGCCGGAGATGCAGGCAGAGCTCAGAGCTGGTGGAGAAGCCTCATGGAGGGGAAAAGCCCCACAAGTGCTTGGAATGTGGGAAGGGTTTCAGACGCAGCTCCTATCTAATCGAGCACCAGAGGATCCACACTGGGGAACGGCCCTACGAGTGTGGAGAATGTGGGAAGAGCTTCAGACAGAAGGGCCAATTAGGGCTACACCAGATGATCCACACTGGTGAAAAGCCCTATGAATGTGGGAAATGTGGGAAGAGCTTCAGAGACATCTCCATCCTGCTGCAACACCAGGTGATCCACACAGGGGAACGGCCCTACACCTGCTTGGAATGTGGGATGAGCTTTGGGTGGAGCTGTGCCCTGAGAAGCCACCAGCGCATCCACACTGGGGAGAGGCCCTACAAGTGTCCTGTGTGTGATAAGAGGTTTCGGACCAGCTCCAATCTCCTCCTACATGAGCGGATTCACAGAGAGGAGAGGCCCTTCCGCTGCCCCGACTGTGGGAAGGGATTCAAGCACAACTCCAACCTCACTGACCACCGGCGCATCCACACTGGGGAGAGGCCCTACGAGTGTCCTGAGTGTGGGAAGAGCTTCTCCAGGAGCTCTCACTTGACCCAACACCAACGGAGGCTCCACTAAGGGAAGCCCTGTGAGTGCCCCAAGTGTGGGAAGAGCTTCGTGCTCTGCTCCAGCTCCATCCCCCATGGGAGGATCGGTGTTGGATGATCCCCAGTGACCCCCTTTGGCAGGACCTTGGTGATTCATTGTCCTTGGTATCCATGTTTGGGAGACACCTGGCTGTGGGGGCTCTGCATCTTCCTGGCTCACTGTGGGCATCTGGATGAATGCAGGGACAGGAACATCCATTGGTCACACACCAACATTGGGAATTCCTTGGGGAGAGTTGATTTGTTGACTTTCAACCCCAGAAAATCTTCTGTGTTCAATGCTCTCTTCTGGTGGCATCCAGGAGTACTGAATGGCCTTGAAGCTTTGTCTTTTCCAACCTCAGTGATCGCACAATTTTGATTCTCTGTTTCTAAAGGGTGTCTTTCATAGCCAAATGGTGATGGAATGTGGTAAGGACCAAGATTTTGGAGACAGTGAGGTGGAAACCTTTCCAGAAAAGGTTCCCTCCCACCCAAGCACATGGATCCTCAGCTCGCATGGATAAGGAAATGCTTTTCTTCTGGACTTCATTTGCTTTCTCTTCATCCCTTTAAAACATCCAACACTAAAAATAAAGATGCTGAACTAAGAAATGGGTGGGGACATGGGGGGACATAGACATGGAGAGTGACATGGGGACAAATGGACATGGATGGGGACGTGGCCATTCGTGGGGACATGAGCTTGTTGGAGTGTGTTTAATAGAAGCCTTTCTGAGTCCCTCAGAGAGAGAGGATGCAGGGATTGAATAAAGCCTTTAGAGAAATTAAAATATATACTATAAGTGCCTTTAGAGAGATAAAACCCCCTAAAATCTAGTCAAAATTTCAGGAACTTGGCCCTAGACTGTCCTAGGTTACAATGGATATATGTGCCCAAAAGTATGTATTCTATCACCATCTTCATCAACTGTGGAAACCAAACAGGGCAGTGTTCCTTATCTCTGTGGGAGATATCCTCTGCTAATGGGCCATCTGTTAAAAACCAGGTGGGGCAGTGTTCTTTATCTTTTCCTCAACCCATCCTTCCTCCAGAAAGAAGTCTTCTGTTAATGGGCTATTGAGTCCCACTGCATGACTGATAAAATTACATCATCCTATGTGAGGTTCTCCAGCCAGGGGAAGGAACCAAACCTTTCCTTACCTAGGTAAAAATTAAGATTTGGAATACCAAGGCAGCCCTTACTCACTGGTTTCCAGAGGACAAGAGCTACCAGACCTTTCTACAGGATCACTACTTCAACAAGACCACTTCATCTGAACTGCTACCACCACCCTGACTAGCAGAGTGTCAGGTTGTATTCTGACTCTCTCAGTGGTTTTCATTTGTACTATTGCATGTATTTTACTTTTTTTTCTTTTTCCTGTTAAATTGTATTTCTGACTTGGAGTCTGTCTCTCTGGTTTTGCTTTCAAACCAGTACACAGACATAATGAAAACGTAGTAAGAACATTGCTTACATTTTCTAGATAGAACAGATAGAACCATTTACAGGAATAGACAGATCTATATACGTAAACTATAACATTACTTTCATAGTCTAGAACTAAGATTCCAGTAGGTTTAGAAGGAATATTTTAGGTTAATGTTTTTAGCTTACTGGATGGTTTATGAATAAAACCCCTTGCACTGGGGTGAGAGACCACCATCTTCATCACCACCTGGATGCAGAAGAAATGCCAGGCTGCTGCTGCTGCTGCTTTTCCTACTTGAGACTCTGTGCCAAAAGCCTTTAGCCTGGACTTTAATATTCTGAACTCTTTGCCTTTGTGACTGATGTACTTCTGTAATAAACAACTTTACAGCAACCAACAACTGCTCTTGTGTCTTTGAAGACCCAGACCCATGAATAACTCGACAAGAGCCAGGTGACTTCCCCCTCCCAGTAACTCATCCCTCAGGATTGCAAGGTGCTCCAAACCCTCCTCAGTAACCGGATCACCCCAAGCTCTTCATCCCAACGTGTGGCTGTCTCATGACAGACGCCATCCCAGCCATCCTGCCTCTCCCAAACACAGCCCCGTTCTTGGCAGGGCAGAGCTGCTGCCGGGGGAATCGGTGTGTGCAGGGGATCCTTTATCCCCCTCGTGCAGCTCCAAGCTCCCGAGGGCAAAGTCCTGGTTTCTAGGGCTGTGCCCCTCCCCAAATTTGTCGTGTTTAATACCCAAGTGTGACAAGCCCGTGCCCTGTGGCAGCAGCCGGTGCCGGGACAGCCCCAGGAGCTGCGTTAATGCCCGGCACTGCCCAGGAGGGACTGATGGGAGGAGTTCATAAGGAACCCCGCGGCCCTCT